>VUQG01005086.1:8229-25170 GCA_015106755.1 Etia nguti | reverse complement strand
GCGTCCCGGGGGGGGGGGGGGGGGGGGGGGGGGGGGGCTTACATGAAACTACTCACAGCAGCTGCTAAAAAACAAGAAAAAGAAAAAACACAAACACAAACAAAGGCTCTGGTCTACAGTGATCCACTCCCCTCTCGTTTTTCTCTCCCTTCAGACTTGACTTTCACTGTGATCACTCTGCTGCAGCGCTCTGACAGGATTTCAAAGTATGCTGAGCACACGTGCTAAAAATATAACCTGGTATATTTGATTGGCTTGTTTACAGGATTTATTTTAACAGGGTGGGGGTCACTCACTGAGATGCCAACACGTGTGTTATGTTAATGCTTATTTTGTTAAGCAGCCTCCAGTAAGGCTGCAAATGTGTGCTCTATCCTGCTGAAGGAACATACTTCTGTTCTGGTGCACATTTTTTTTTTTTTGCACCATGACAATGAACTCTTGTCTACAAGCAAGGCTTCTTTTTTTTTTGGAACAGAAAAGCCCCAAAGTTGATGTACTTCTTTGGAGTGTTTCCTGTGGGGAAGCATGTGAGCTGACAGCCTGAAGGCAGCCAAGAGGAGATTTAATCATGAGCATCCTCCTCATTGCTGTGTGGACACGCTAGAGGATACAAGACTCACTGAGTGATCTCAGCAAGACGAGCATAATGCTGTCCCGAAACCAAAACCAACAGCTAAGGCAACAGTAAGCTGACCTGAAATTGCCAGGATATCCAGTACAGTGACAGCTCATATGCAGCAAAGATAAACATTTGGAGGGATGGCAAGCCATAAACTAAACTCAGTCCTGCTCTAACAAAAACACAGAACAAAAGGCATCCTCACCATTCAGCCGCGCTCCCACAGCAACGAGGATGACGGGCACACCCCAGTGCCTCAGGAGTGGGCGGAGTCTCGGAGCATAGCCATTCCTGACCTGCTGGAAGGCCAGCTTGTCAGTGACTGAATATTTAATGACTAAAATGTCCGCCTGCTCAAGAACTTTCCGAACACTGGCCCAGTCGCTGTCCAGCAAGTCCTAGAAAGGCAAGGAAAGGATGACATTTGTAAATAGATGGAGGGCTGAGACCCAAGCAAAGACATACACAGAGTTGTGTCTACACCCCTGTCTTCACCACACCTCATATAAACCTAACGCTTCCTCTCATATAAGTACAAATTCCTCAGTGTAACTGGGTTTTTTTAACTTTACCCCCTAGAGATCTTTATGAGGCTAGCTACTCTAAACCAGCCTAATTCAACCCATTAAGAAGGAAAAACACTTCAGAAAGCTTTGAACATTTTGAATTAAAAATAAAAGGCAGAGACGGAGAATTAGACACACAGACTTTGACCAGCAACACCCCTGACGGGGTTAGACAGGCCTATAATAGGACGCATACAAAACCCTAACAGTGCATATGCTATTAAGAACAAAAGTTCTTTCATCAGGTTTTTTCTGCAGTGCATGTTAAAATAGCGTCCTAAGAATAGAGAGGTTTTTATAAAGCCTGCAATCAGCGCTGCAAGGCAAGGGCCGCTGGAAGTTGAAATGTAGAAGGCTGTATCTTCTGAGAAACAGAAGCAGAGTGAAAAGTAAACAGCATATACGTTAAGTAACTCACATTTTCTCACAGTACTCAGGAAATGCCTCTGATTTGGCATAAAACCAGCACAGACAATCAAGAGGATGTAAATGTAGAGGAAAAGAGCCATAATAGTACTGAAAAGGATTCTTTAAGATCAGACTTCCAGTGCACAAATACATGCACAAGCCAAAGTCATAATGTAACAGCTGACTCATGCAGGTGTCTCTGCTTCTCTCAGTCTGCTCACTCAAACACACCACCTGTCTCTTACCCAGCTGGGACAATCCCGAACCACTACCGTGACATCTCCAAAGACACGTGAGGTGTACTCCATGAAAGCCGGGTTGTGCATACTGCTCTCTAGGTCGCAGGGCCCCACCATGGCTCCCTGACCCAGGTAGCTCCACAGCAACCCCCCCTGCAGCTGCCCCTGCCCCAACATCTCATCTCCTGGACCGACTCCTCCGGGGCACTCGCTGCCCAGCGCCACGATGTGGATGGACCTGCAAGCCAGACAACTCGTGGTTGAAAGTGAACTGAAGGCATCACACAGGTAGATGATGATCAAAAAGCACCGAGGGAGCGGAGGCTCCTCTCTTTGCACTGGACCTTATTATTCATGTCTCTCACGGAGACAGTGCATCACGGCTATGTCACTGAAAATCACTGAAGAGAAGCTCGCCCAGGCCTTCATTATCACACCTGAGTGGGTATTATGTTAGAACAATTCAGACGGACAAATGATTCCGGCTATCTTTGTGTGTTTTCCAAGCAGTGATATACTGAAAAAAATCAATAAGGCATGCAACCAGGAGCCCCATCTCCTCATAAGCCTTAATGAGTTGCAGCTCCAGAGGAACTTACATTGTGGTCACCGCGGTTTCGTTCCGCTGCTTTACGCTATGGAGCCCGTTTCCCTCTCACGGTGCCTTTCCACGCCAGTCTGCAGTCAAGGCTCGCTTTTTCCGCAATGAGCCGCGGCTCGGCTCCGTCGTTAATCCCTCTCATCGGTGGCTGGCCCCCCGGGAGCCCGGCTGTAGGGGGAGTTTCGCAGTCACGGGCATTTCCCCGTCTCGTTATTCATTCATAAAAGCGGAGTTCGACACCGTCCCGAACCGACCGCAGAGG
This sequence comes from Etia nguti, assembly GCA_015106755.1. Lineage (NCBI taxonomy): Eukaryota > Metazoa > Chordata > Actinopteri > Cichliformes > Cichlidae > Etia > Etia nguti. The sequence goes on along the minus strand of VUQG01005086.1, from coordinate 22,472 downwards.
CGCACCGGACAGCCCAGCCGGCGGAGGAGGAGCAGCAGAGTGTGTAAACAGCAGCGCCCATGGACAGACAGCCAGTGCGCTAACAGGCGAACAAGTTGTCAGTCGGTAGGAAACAATTAACTACGGAGAGGGAGGGTAGCTTCGCGCCTCGGTGTCCAGACCGTACGGATGACGTCGGCGGATGAAACAAAGTGTCGCTAGCAAAATAACAACTGGGAAGAAAGAGAGAGAGAGAGAGAGAGAGAGAGAGGTTGACTGAACCGTGAGCGGCCGCGTCTGACTCAGCAACACGCACGCGCGGACATACACGCGCCAACACACGCGTACAAACGAACACCCTCACCCTCTTTTTGTTTACTCGGACATAGTTTTACACCTTGTTGCCTCACCGCAGCTTTACCCCTCTGCACGGCTCGTGTGTGCCAACAGGCCCGCCACCATTCTGCTGCCCCACACTGTCACCGCACTCCTCCACAGGCGTTCACACAAAAGTTAATTCCCTCGAGCTGGAAGCACGGGGCGCAGTGTTAATGACAGTGACAACAATAATGACCACCAAAGTGGGCACGTGATCGGCTATTTGCTGACACCGCGAAGACATTTAAAATGTTTTAACCAGCTTTTTTTTCGGGGGGTGTTTTGTTGTTGTGGGAGGGGTAGGTAAAAGGTAATAATAAGGTCTGGCTGGCCCTCTAGGAAAAGCTCCAGGGCGTCCACAGAGAATTAAGGGGAAGAATAGCCTGACCCTTAAAGGCTTAATCAGAGCCTCATGGGTCATTGGCAGCCATTATGAATAATGCATAACATAAAACCAGGGCTTGAGTTTGAATGCCCTTCTACACTGAAAATCTGTGTTGCTTACATGCTCTCCTTCTGGCAGATGCACTGGCCCTGCTAAGCACTTTCCCCACACAGTCTGCTCTTTATCTTGAGGAACAGCCCGCCACTTGACCTATTGCAAATGACCACCTGCAGATAATGGCCACTGCCTTCTGTCAAGACTCCCAACTTGATTATGTAATTAAACTACCCCCTTATTCCATGTAACCCATGGGTGTTTCTTGACTGTATCTGAAGAGTCACACAGGCAGTACTGAGTTTGCTATAAGCCAGCTAGAGAACAACATCATTCATGCACAGAGGGGCTCTATACCCCACAGCATTTGTGCTCTCAACCAATGTCACGATTGTACAATTCGGGTACAGAAACAGAGAAATAATCTGAATGTGACAGGCTGTCTTGACCCTTCATATCAAATGGTTAAGAAATGCTATAGCCTCATTCTTTTGCACTGTATGTGAAGTATAGGAAAGCCATGCAGTAAGTCACATTAAGTCTACTGACACGTGATGTAATAAATAATAATAACACTAACTGTATTTTCCCTGCTTTGTGAAATTTGTTATTCATCCATCCATCCATCCATCCATCTTCTTTTGCTAATCCAGCTAATGGCTGTAGTTGACCCTATCATAGCTGTCATAGGGGAGAGGTGGATTGTATCCTGGACAGGTCACCAAATCTAGTTGGATAGAATACTGGATACAAATAAAAGTATCCACAACAAAAACCATACATTTATATACTAAATATGCAGGGGCCCTCAGAGGCCGCTGAATCAGACAAAATACAGCCTGCTGTATTTGTAACCCTCCAAGACCTCTGGGATTATCTAATTTCTCAGCAAACAGGTTTTTGTTTTTTGCAGTTACTGGAAAAAAAATATGTGACAATAATCCCAAATACGTAAATCTATGCAGCCTTTGAGATCATATACTTGCCTTCTGATGTCATTTGAAGCAATACAGAGACTTGGATACTGCAAAACCATTCTCCACTCTAGGATCTCATCAGTGCTACTGATTCCTTCCTTGTATGCATACTACACAAAGAGTATTGGATATCAGTGTCCTACATGAGATGGATGACACAGAAATCAAATTTCATCCTTAGAAATGTTTATTTAGAGATGGAGATGATGCTATTGACAAACAGACATCAGTGTTAAATGGCAATGCTTTACCAGTGTTTGAAATAAATCATCACCCATACAAACGTCTAAATACAGTCAAAAATGACCAAAAACAAGAGCCACTTTAGAGCTATCTATCCAACTGAGTGCTTATAAATTGACCACAGAGTGCATGTCATCACTAACAACCTTGCCATACAGTCATCATACAATTATTTAGAGGAGATCAGAGCAGACAAAAAGAGAACACTTGGGTGCAATCTTCTTCCATTACTGTCAAGATGTTTCCTTCTCAGACACCTCAGCTTTGGCTCTTTCTATCTTGCCTTTTTCTCCTTGGTAGTAATCTGATTCAATCCAATTTGGGTTATCGGAGAGCTTGACATAGATCTCCCCGTTGTTCTCTGTGACTGTGTGCATTCTCTGCTTCACACCCTTGGAGTACCATCTGGGCACAGGTGGCTTTTCCTTGGGGTTGGTGCCTTTGTATAAGCACTCCCCTTTGGCTAGGGTGAGCTTGTACTTATGCTTCGGACAAATTATGCACAGCTTGCCGTTAATTTCCTGCATGTGGACAGAAAGCAGGTAAATGACCTTGTGTGTATAGAATGTCATTTTAGGTTTCTTTGCACTATAACATAATGATACAATATCCCCACAGCCTCAGCCCAGCATTTGCCTTTAATCATTTTGGTGCAGATACAAGAATATGTGAACTCAGGAATGAGATAATAACTTAAGTCAAGGCAAAGAAATTTTATTTATATATCACCCTTAAATGCTATAGTCATTCAAGGTGGTTTAAAGTATTTAAAAAAAGAAAAAGAATGAAAAAAGAAATAATAACTATAATAATACAGATACCAGATTACTTAAAAGCAGTAGTGAATAATAACATTTCTTAAAAACAGCCAAGGTTAGAAAGGATCTGAACTCAGTGGTAGTTAGTTCCAGTAGTGAGCAGCGTAACTGCTAAATGCCTTATCACACTGATTAGTTTCAGATCTATGAACCACTAGGAAGAGTTATTATAGTTTTGTATGTACTAATTAGTTTTTACTTTTATTTAGTTTTGATTTTTTTTGTGATTAATTCAGTTTAGTTTTTAGACAAGTTGTAAAAAGAATTTTTTAACAATTAAATTGGAGCTTTGACAGCAACTTTGTATTCTTGAAAGATGTCACTAAGAGGAAGGATATCCATGTGAAATAAGAGGGGCCCAAGAATTGATCCCTGTGGGACTCCATGAAGCATTCGGCTTTCTCTGTTTCATAAGTATCAATAGAGACAAATCTTTAAGGCATGATTTAAAACATATAAGAATCATTCCCGTAAGACCCACAACATTTTCTAAACTGTCTGATAGTGTGTTATGAGCTATGGTATTGCATACATAAAATTTGCCCAGTACCAGGGTAGTCAGTTTACCTGAGACTGTATTCAGGTGAATATCATTTTATACCTTCATGAGAGCAGTTCCTGTCCTGTGGTGATGAAAGCCCGATTGAAAGATGACATAATAACAATTAATATTCAAAAAATTACTAATTTAATTAAAAACAACTTTAAAAAAAATAATTCTACCAATAAATGGAAGGTTAGAAATAAGCCGATAACTATTAAGTGCAGCAGGATCATCATTTCTCTTTTTCAAGAGGGGTGGACAACTGCAGTCTTTGATGACACAAGGAAAATACCAGAAAGGAACCATTCCTAGTTTTCAAGAGCTCAGGGGCTAAGCTTCTGAAAAGTAGTTTTAAGATTTGGGGAGAGTATCCAGACAGCAGGTACTGGGGTTAAGATGAAGCACTATTTGTTCAAGGCTTTTGTAGTGAATGGCAGTAAATTCAGACATGAAAACTGTGTTAAGTGTTGATGTCATGGTGTTTAGTTAAATTACTGCTTGAGTGATTGTGGAAGATATTTGATCTGATATTTTGGAATGTTGTGTTGATCTAACCTTCTTAATTCAAACCTGAAACTCACCTCAATGTCGCCGTTGTTCAGCATTCCTCCAGCATCTGCCAAAATGATGGAGTAGCAGTGTATCACAAAATAAACAAAAACACTAACAGTTTGCTAAAAAGGGAAGACTTTCCAGATGACATGTGCTAAAATGTTCAATAATTTATTAAATAATCAAGTCCAGTGTATTTCCTCTCTTTGCAGTGACCACTATGAGTTTTCCACTAGAAAAACTGCACTTACGGTAACAGTAAGAATCTATAGCATAGAAGACTCCCTGGTGGTAGATAATCAGTATATCCCGATCCTCAATCGTTCTGAAAGACCTCTTCGCTTCAACAAGTTCATCCTTCTTGCCCACGAAATGGAGGCCTCTTGCCGACTGCTTGTTCTCCTCCATGTGTCTGCCAAATGCTGTTTTGAGGTCAAGAAGGTCATATCATAATTTGTTAATCATAAACTTTCCACTACCAGTACTCAAGGTTGTGTGTATTTGTCCCTCCATCAATGCCACATGTGGACCAAAGTGACTATGGTGTATTTTAGGGTAAAAACTTCCACTGAATCCACACACGTAAAAAAGCGTGGGCTTTGGATTCGTCACTGGGATTATTGTGTTGGCACCTCACATCACAGTTGTCAGCTTAAATTAAGTCCAGAGCACCTCAAGAACACTCAAGTAAGAACATTTCTTGGCACTGATCAGCTCTACTCCAAAAACACCAAGGCCCTGAGCTTTAAGCCCTATTATCTGTCTCATGATTATTTGGTATCCATCTTAGTATAGAAAATAAAGCTGCTGTGCTAAACACAAGAGAACAGTGATTTCACTAAATGACCTACATGAATTGACACAAACTGTATGGGAAATACAAAACAAAAAAACTGACAGAGATTCAGCTGTCATCATTCAACACAAAAACGGGTTATCCAGAGATCAGAGTGCTACATCATCTCCACGTCTGATCTCCTTGTAGGCAGCATATACCAAAAATATCTGAATGCAGGATGATTCATGTTCATGTATAGTAGAGTGGAATAATGAGCCCTACGCCCAGGATGAGTAAGCACAGTAGTAGTAGCAGCGAAAGTCACATGCCCTGAAGCCTGTGGCCAAAGCACAGCCAGCTTAAATGAGCAAGCAGGAAATATAATGAAATACCAGGAAGAAGAAGTCTTCAAGTGATCCTTTAAGGACTTTCAGTACCTCTGCGCCCCTCTCTCTCCTCATATGGTGGTTTTGCTTCAAAAATAACTAATTTACTCTTGCATTGCCTTACCTTGAAAGTCGGCCACTGTGTCTACTCTGTCATGCTGAACAAGTGTACTGCTGACAGCCCAGGGTTGTGTGGGAAAAACTGGGCTCATCTCTATTATCTTCAGACACAAGCTGTCTGTTGGTTGGTCCTACACTGGATACATTTCTTATCAGTTTCTCTCAGGCACAACAGCTACAAAGATTGTAAAGAAATGCGTATGTGTTGGTTTAAGCGTCCACTGGGAGAGATTTCTATCATTTTCTTAAAAAAAAAAAAAAATCTAGTTATTTAAATCACATATAAGTACATTAAAAAAAGGTTTTTTATTTTAGTCCAATGCGTTCAACTGGTTTGGGATTCACCCCAAAATTAAAATAATTCAAGCTTAATTATCATAAGTAAAACGAGCAGTAACGGTGGTGGAAAGTAGCTTTATAAAATTAGGAGATAATTTTTTATCAAAACTGGCTTTTATACTAGTGTTTTGATTCTACAGCTGACTTTATTGGTCAGAGATTTTGTTTTTTTTCATGTGAAAGAAACATATAATGTTATATTTTACATACATACATTTTGTACAATACATTATTATAGACTTAATAACCGGTTTGCATAGTGGTATTATATTATAGAGACAACAGAATATATGCTAACAGGAATAATTTAGTGATGCAATGCTATATTAACATACGCTATTTAAGCCAATATTAGAATACTTTTTTATTTTATTGATTGATTTGGACTTCATTTGATAATTTTTGGTGTTCTACAAACCGGAACCATCTGTGTCATTCTTTGCGGAGTGGCCGGACTGTTTTCTCGGCGCTCCGCTCTCTCTTCCTTGTCAAATCATTCACTGTGAGTAGTTTGTGCTGGTTTCTTGAAAATAATTGACTTATAATGGCGTCGTGCAGTGTGAGCGTGAGGTGAAGATCAGCAGTGCGTCCGGTGGAGCAGAAACATCCACAGTGACCATAAAAGCGGCGGTTGAAGCTCATCTTAGGCTTCACATCTGACTTGAAAGCTAGCGAACCGTGTGCTGTAAATACTAACACGTTTCTTTCCGTCAGCAAATATTTTACCGTTGCGACTGTGTTTTGCTAAATAAATCCATTATATCTGTTATAGAATTAGTCTTTAACTGTGGTTGAAGAGTTGATTTTAAAATAAATAAATAAAAGGATTAGTCTTCCTGTAGTTACATGCAAAGCTACATTTAAAACCTGCACTAAGCTGGTTTAGAGTGTTTATAACTATTTTTACATGACTTAGTAACACATGTACAATAATAAATGTTCCCATCATTGCCTCTTTGCAGTAACTAACTAACAAAACATGGGTATGTACAATTTGCTAGTACTGGGTTTTACCCCATTTGGTTTTCAGGACTGCCTAAATTCTTTGTGGCATAAAATTACCAAGGGAATGGAAACATTCCTCAGAGTTATGGTCCATATTGACATGGCAGCTTGTCAATATAATGTTAATCTCCTGTTCCACCATATCCCAAAGGAGCTTTTTTGGCCATTTGAATACAGTGAAAAGCCTGGCTTAAAACTTGTCGTGCTCAAGAAACCATTTTGAGATGATCTGAAGTTTGTGATATGGCACAATATCCTCCTGGAAGCAGCCATCAGGAGATAGGTACACAGTGGTCTTAAAAGGACTGACACGCAGGCTGTGGAGTTAAAATTGGTACCAAGAGGCCAAAGTGTGGCGAGATAATAATTCCCACACCATTACACCATCACCACCAGCCTGATGCATGGTTGGATCCATGCTTTCATCTTATTTACCTCAAATTCTGACCCTACCATTCAAATGTTGCAGAAGAAATCAAGACTCATCAGACCTGGCAACATTTTTACAGCCATCTTCTATTGTTCAAGTTTGGTGAGCCCGTGTAAATTGTTGTTCCAGTTTCCTGTTCCTGCTTCAAGTTTTGACATGCTGTGGATTTAGAAATGCTCCTCTGGATACGTTGGTTGTAATGAGCAGTTATTTGAGTCCCTCCTGTCAGCTCAAAGCAGTCTGGCCATTCCTCTGAATTCTGGCATCAGCATAGTATGTTTAAGCAGTGAACTGCCACTCAGTGCATATTTTCTGTCTTTCAGACCATTCTCTGTGAACCGTAGAGATGGCCGTGTGGCAAAATCTCACTAGATCAGCAGTTTCTGAAATACACAAACCATCCCATCTAGAACCAACAACCATGAAAGGCACTTAAATCACCTTTCTTCCCTATTCTGATGCTCACTTTGAACTTCATCAAGTCGTCTTGACCATAAAGTTGTTGCCACGTGATTGGCTGATTAAATATTTGGATTAATACAGTTGAGCAAGTGTACTTAACAAAGTGGCCTGTGAGTATATGTACATTTATCTGTGTTAATGCTTGTTGGTATGTGCACCTTATCTGTAAAAAAACACATTTATGTAACCCTAACACCTGCAAAACATGATGCATAAACAACAAAAAATGACTAGCACTGGACTTTTATTAAGGCACTGTTGAAAGAAATGTAATATTTTAGTTGAGTGCAGGATGCATGAGTTTCTGGTTTGACACTTTAAACTTGTTCTCTATCTGCTGTTATAAAATGTTGTCAATACCTTAGTTTTCTGGAAAGCAAACACAAAATAACAGAGGAATTGTGTTTGTGTGTAAGTTCCTTTAACAGGAAGATGGTACTGCGAGCTTGTGGCTTTATCATATTTCGCCGTCTAGCCGGCCGCATCCCTCCTCCAGGCAACATCGAGTATCTACTCCTGCAGACATCTTATGGGGAACACCACTGGACGCCACCAAAAGGTGTGTTTAAGAAACACTAGATTGACTTTTTTCTTCATTACAAAAAGTTACAGATTAATGGGTCTTTTTTTCTAATAAATTCACCATAAGGTCATGTGGACCCAGGTGAGGATGACCTCACCACAGCACTGAGAGAGACCAAGGAGGAGGCGGGGCTGGGGGCAGAGCACCTGAAAGTGATAAAAGGCTTTGTTCAGGAGTTGCACTATGAGGTGCGTGGCAAACCCAAAGAGGTGCTGTATTGGTTGGCCGAGCTGAAGGACCCAGGGACTGCTGTGACTTTGTCCGATGAGCACCAGGATTACCGCTGGGCCCAGCTGGAGGAAGCCTGCACTCTGGCCCGGTACAAAGACCTGCAGGACACACTGAGAGCAGCACACAGACACCTAGAGGCAGGTCAGGACAAACAATGATGTGTCACAGGGGAGAGGATCATAGATGGGAAGTAACTGCCTGCTGGTATGTGGGATCCTACCTTTTTCTGGAAGAACATCTCTTTTGAAAGCACTGCTCCTAATTCCTTTAACTGAATGAGTCTGACTTTCCCTGCCTCGTCTTTCTTTAAATGCTTTCCAGAACCTTCTGTAAGAGATAGACTCCCTTAAGTCACAAAAAATCACAGAGAAAATAAAATCAACAGTTGAATACTAATTACTGCACAAATATATGACTGCCCATGAATCTCCCTAGTGGTAGGATTAAATGCATAAATGATGTGTTTTTGAATGTAAATAAACTGTAATGCAGGTTTGTGCATTACAGCTGTTTTTTTGGTAATTTTTTTTTTTGTCTGTCTCCAGTTTGAATTAAATTTAGACCAAAATGAAAGTTTTCTCCTACCTTTGATACTTTCTCAGCTTTATATCATTTCTGAATGGATTTTTTTGGTTTTTGAGTTTTTTAAAACATGTATTACAGAGATGCAAGGGGATACTGGGCTAAAAATAGAACAGTCAAGTGAAACACTAATGATAAAAATAAACTGTAAACAGCAGATGCTGCCACATGGTGGGGACAAACATTTTTTTTTTCCTAAAGCTGCACATTTGGTATCTTAGGCATAAAATAACAGCACATAGCAGAGCAAAGAGAGCAGCAACAGATAACTAACATCATCATTGTTATGAGAAAAAGTTCAAAATTATATATAACAGTTAAAAACAACAACATCTTTGGATCTGAATACATTTTTTTTGCTCAGAAGCAAATGGTGAGAATAAACATCATCCTTCTCTTGGGTACTGCTGCTCTTTTATATAAGTACGGTTAGACAGTCTGCTCTGGATTTCATGATGGAGGATTATGCCTTTGCTTGAAAGGATAAAATGAGAGTTTTTAAGGAAACAAATGTGTGCCTTCAACTCAAGAAGCAGAATGGGAGCGCTTATGGTTTTAATTAACTGTCATCTGTCATTATGAAGACACAAACGGGCAACGGCAGTGATCATGTAAGTGGAGGTCACTGAAGGCTTTCAGACCAACACCAATATATCTACCTTAATATACTAGAAAATAAAATATTTACAAAAAGGTAGGTCAGTAATTATTTTTTATGTCTGTCAAGAGATTACAAGCTCTTTCAACAAATTTTAAAAGCCGACTAATGGATTTGAAATGACCCTCACGAGTAAACATTAACACTGAAGTATGCTACTTTTTAGCTTCTTTTTATGCTATGGTGTTTCCTAATATCATCTCAACACTATGAGATCATTGTCATGATGATTTATAATTAGTAAATTATTATTTACTTCCTTAGTTTGTGTTTTGACAGAGATACAATATGTTGAAAAAACTGCAAATAATGACACCCAACAGCGGGGGGAATTTACACCCACTTGGTTGAGGGTACAAACAAATCTCAGATCAATCCCATATTTTACATTTGACCATCAAGAGTCTGTCTTGATGCATCAAGAGTCTGCTCAAAAGAAATATGAAAAAATAGGACTTAATTAGAATTTGCATAATTAATTTTGTGTCATTTATCAGAGTGATTACTTGAATAATTTGTACAATTTGTCCCTTGTTTTAATTTATGCTTTAGTTTTTATAATTTAGTTTTAGTATTCATTTCTACCTCCATGGAGATCTTATGAGAGATGCTGAAAAGCTGATCAGTGCATTTGTTACTTCTAGGCTGTACTACTGTAATTTCGTATCAGGTTGCTTGAAAAGCTCCCTGGAAAGACTTGAGTTGATCCAAAACATGATGGCAAGAGTATTATCCATGACAATTAAGGGAGGATATAGTTCTCCCATATTAACTTTGCTTTGTTGATTATTTCCATAATAAACTCATCCACTTTTTGCTGCTTACCCGGGTCTGAATCACAGAGGAGTCATTTTAAGCACAGTAACCCAGAACCCCCCTTTGCAGCCACGTCTTTGATCTCTTCAGGGGCAAAATCACACATTTCCAACCCAGCCGAGACATGTAGTCTTTCCAGCGTGTCCTGGATCTTCCCCGAGGTATCTTCCTGGTAGTTTATGATAAAAACACCTCACTACAAGGTGCCCTGGAGAGATCCTAGTCAGAACACTGTATCACCTCAATGAGCTGTTTTTGATAAAGAAAAGTAGCAGCTCTACTTCCAAATGACTCCTCACCCGATCTCTACGGCTAAGCCCAAACACCCTTCAGATGAAACTCACATCTGCTGCTCCTCAGGACACTGGCAAGACCTTTCCAGATGAGCTAAAAAGTGTGATTACCCTGTAACTGTAGCACACATAGTTACAAGAATAGTTACAGGAATCCCTGTATCACCGCCCCAGTCTGCTAATCCAGAGTCACTGCTCCAGATCTCAAAAAAAATTTGGCAGAACAGATTCAACCAAGAAAGCCCCAAAACATCATGAACCTTGAGGAACTCAGGGTAAATTCCAGCCACCTAGTGGCACAGTCATCTAGCAGTTGTTTTATTACCTTTGTCACCTCTTCCACAGTGATGGACTTCATCAGCTTTGTCTCTAGACACACTTCTTTACACCTATAAATTGGGAAATCCTTGAAGATTTTATAATCCGTATCCTTGGGTATAAAGTCTGGAATGAGCAGGCTCGACTGCAGGCATACTTGTGGTTCGTAGAGTTTTGAAAACTAGAATGGGAGGCCAAGTCTTCAACTATCAGGCTCCTCTCCTGTGGAACCAGCTCCCAGTTTGGCTTTAGGAGACAGAGTAGAGACACCCTCTGTACTTTTAAGATGAGGCTTAAAACTTCCCTTTTCGATAACATTTGTAGAGGACTGGGTCAAATGACCTGAACTATCCCTTAGTAATACTGCTTTAGCCTCAGACTAATGGGAGAGTTCCCATTGTGAGAAGGGCACCTCTCCTCTACTCCCCTCTTTTTACTTAACTTTCATCCACTCACTCAGTTTGTTTAGCCCTTGTTTCTGTTCTCTCCTCCTAGAGAATTGTGTTTGGGTTTTCTCTCTCTAGCAGTGGAGGATCTTTACGTTACTATGAAAATGCCTTGAGATATTTGTTATTGTGAACTGGTGATTTATAAATGAAAGAAGAGAAAGAGAAATCCTACAGTAACACATCTTCCTAAAAACTATGTCCTTGTGACTGTGGGTACACCACAGTCCTTATTGTGAATGTATGTTGGAACTACATGTTACTAATGAGAATGTAATCCATTTTACCAATCTGATTATTATAAATTGATTTCAAGTGCCAAGGCAGAAATCAGTATTTGAATGAATGAAACTCTCAATAGATCATCACTCAAAAATTGACTAGTATCATTCACTTAGTTTGAGAGTAATAAAGGGTCAGTGGCTCAAATAAGGTGAAAATCCTTTCAATAGGCTTTGATGACATACTGTTTTATTTCTTAAGATTTTCAAACTGAACCACCATTGCCATCCATTTGCATATCACTCCTAATTTTAGTCAAAAATTTAAACTTGCTGTGTTGTCCGTTTTTCATGACACGTGGGCTTAGCAGCAACAGATATCTGAGCCATATTGCAAACAACCCAACAAGGTCATGTTCTTTTTTTCCTTTTCTGTTTTTTTTTTAACAATAGAAACTTTGAGTGACATTTGCATCCTCACAAAGAAAATGATGGGAAAAAAAATGAAATAAGATGAAACCGACAAGGACAGCATAAACATCATTAGGTGTGGACAGACTGTGGTACCATTGTGGACAGCTCAATCAGTAGAGTGTGGGACCATGCGAATGTCTCAGGATGACCTCACTGTGTCCACCCACACTTTAGAAAATACACGCTTGTGATTCACACACAGAGGATAAACAAAGTAAATGGTTTCATTAAGTTTTCTATGACACTGTATGTGGAATAACATGTTAAAATTATGGATTGCGACTCATTTTATTTAATTATTTCTTTTTTTTTTGTTTCTTCTTCTTTAGCATTAATAGTCCGTGGCCTTTTTAGCATTTCTCCACCTCCCCTCAGGATAAAAACAAGGCATACGTTTTATTTAAGAAGTGGAGAGTTCTAATACTGAAGCTGATTAAATTGATCATCAAATTGCTACCGGAGGGGCTACACTAGATCTATATATTTCTCTAATGTGAATTCAGATTTCTAAATTTTGGGTGAAAGGCAAAAACCTGGCTTTAAAGTATTCGTGACATTTTGGGAAATGCGCTACTTTGTTTTTTGTGCTGAGACTGAGACTAGAAGATTGATATCTGCTGCTGTCTGGAAATCGGGGGGAACATTTACAGTGGTTCTGTCAAAAGGTAGGCTTTAGGAAGCACAATACAGCGTATAAACTAAGTAAAACCACAACCAGTTCATTTTTACATTTCTTAAAGATGTTTCGTTAAAAAAACAAAAGTAATAATTAATAACCTTTGATCATAATCCAAAATTTAGAGGTTCTCATATCAATCTTTGAATCTATCCTCAGCATCAGAAAGCATGCATTTCCCAAAATGTTCAGCTCTCTCTTTAGCAGACACACATGAGATTTGTACTTTCCATTGTTTACTACTGAGCTTACTTCTTTCTACATGGTGATGGGCAAAAATGATGATCACAACAAGTAGTAGTCCAGAATCTCAATCATATTTCCACCTCCTCTCGTGGCTTGGTATCAAATCCATTCAAAGTCTGCTTTAGGAGTGAATTTCGTTTGTTGCCGTTCTCAACAGAATCCAGTCTCTGTGAACCTCCAAAGCACAAGGCCAGGAGACAGTACTTCACTCCTTTGGCTTCACATTAAAATCCAAAAAGGTATGTCTCTAAGAGTCTACTCAATCTGCATTAAATCCATTACATGCATCCATTCGTCCATAGTCTTTAAAATGAATGGTTGTGGGGCTGGACTTGTTTTCCTTGGCATAAAATCCATCCATTGGAGTCACAACCCCAGTGCTCCACTGTGTTCAATGGGCAACAGGTTCTTAAAACATAGCTCAAAATACGTGGTTTACTCGATGCGGCACAATGATGCTGTTCAGTGTGTTCAAAAGCTTAATACTCAAAATGTGTGTGTGGTGCTTTTTTGTTTGTTTTTTTGTTTTTTTTTTAAATCAGTCCAATCCTCAGATGATTCATGCCTCCAGAAACAGCACTTGAACAAAGTGCCTACAAACTGAATGGTTCATCAACTGGACTACTGAAACAAAGGAAAACCCTGACATCATAGTCAATATGAATAGTAAATGTAAATATACACACACGGGGATAACAGGCAATCAGTGTCGTCTTCATTCAAATGCAAATGTGTATCTAAGCTGCATGTTGATCTTTGTCCCTGTCGATAAACAAGACTCTGGATGTGGTGTAGCACAGTAACAACATCCAGTTTTCACTAAGTTGCATTGAAGCATCAATTGGGAGTCACGGGGCACAAAGAAAAGAGAAGACTTTCACATCTATCGCAACATAATGTGAGCATTGCATTGGGGAGAAAGAGATGCATTTTGATTTTCTTTACCCTACCGAAAACAGAATGACTTAACGGACCCCAGTCTGCACTAACAGTAACATTCAGTGATGTGTAAATGCTTGAAGAGGGATCGGAAACTTTCAGAGCAATCTTAGCCCTCTAATAAGACCAAGTGAGATATAAAGAAAAGGAGGCGGAGGTGAGGAGCAGGTGTGTCTTAAGATTCTCTTTGCTTTTTCTCTCTCAGTGAAAGTCTGTTGAGGCCCTGAGGTTTACGAGGCAGAGAGAGGTGCAGGAGGCGATACGAGAACACTCTTCCCCCACCCCCCCCCCCCCCCCTCAAAAAAAAAGA
>VUQG01005085.1:19490-46072 GCA_015106755.1 Etia nguti | reverse complement strand
GTGACGTGGATAAACAGAAAACGAGCAGTTTATTAAGGCTGGCAAAATAAATGCAAGCGAAGGGCATGGGTGGAACTAAATAATAACCTAAACTGGGAGATCTAAAAATAAAACATGAAAACCTGAAACATGGTGAACTGACATGGATACCTGAAGATGAGACGTGGACAAGCAGACGACCTGACAAGGAATGACTGACAACACACTGACTAAATACACATAGGAGGCTAATGAGGGAAGTGGGAACACACGGGGAAACAGCTGACACACATGATCATAACGACGTCACAAGGGGAGTGTAAAACTAAACACATTGAACATAGGAACACAGAACCTCTTCAAAATAAAACAGGAAACATAATGACTGAACTCTAGACATTGTAAACTTAACAGCGACTGGGGAGACAGAACATAGGATCCTGAAACATGGTAGAGAAAGGCACAGTAGACACAACATGGAACACAGGGAAGTCATATAACTAAACCTATAATAACCATAACTGAAACCCAGGGAAATGAAACATAGTACAACAAAGGACTCAAAACATAAACCATAATATAACAACACAAGAACTCAAAAAGCTGGGTCAGAAGGACCCAGAACCATGACAATAGCTTTGAAATTGGAAACAAAATTGAGAATTACAATATGCTAAGAAAAAATCAAAACAGAGAAAGAGATATGGCAGTGAGATTTGTGAGAGTTTAAAAGTCATATCAACAAGCTCATTATCATCAAGACAAAAGTTTCCAACAAAAACAAAAGTCATACAACACAAATCGATACCAACAGGACATCGACTTTAAGCAAAAGCAGAGGTTATCCACGCACTGAACTCTGAGTTCAAAGAGTCTTAAAAGACTTATATCACCACTCGTTATGCAAGGGATGCTGATTTAAACAACAGCTAAGAATAAGGCAAATAATGTGTAACAAACACAAACGACTGAGTAACACCATGCAGACTGCAATAGACATTAGCCAAAAGTACAGACAGTACAGACAGAGGACGATGCAAAATAGACAGCAAAATGACAGTTTCGATCACAAATAAAAAGTGGGCTTACCAGCCCTAACCCTTTTGATAGGCCAAAACTTGAGGCAATGGCTTTCTTGGTTCGGTTTCCGACGGGTGAAAATACACTTGATGAGAACAGGTCAGTTAAACTAATGCCTTGTAGTTACTTCCTAACCAGCCTTTGCTGTGTTGATGCCCACTCCGGCCATGGAAAAAGGTTAGTGATGGGAAGGAGTTATACAGTTGTGACTGAAGAGAGTTGAGGGAGTAGATTCTACAAAAAAACAGAACCTTCAGAGCTATGTGACATACGTGTTTTAATTTTGCTGATTGAAACCGCTTTATTAACCATGTCATTTATTACTAACATAGATACTCTTACTTATTTACTAGCTTATTTTCTAAAGTTAAATGTGCTAAGCTCTGCCAACTGTAAAAATCTTCCCTTGTGCTGTTTAAAGGGAAAAAGAGTCCTTTCTTCAGTTCAGCAACACTTCATTAGAAGTGGCTGGGTCAATAGACACTCATTTGGGAGGCAAAGATGTGAATTACACAAATTTCTGGACCTCAAACCTGGTAAGGATCCTCAGTAGTGAAATGCTTGCACTGTATGACCATTACATATTTATCTGAATTACTGTGAACTGCCTCAGTTGATCATATGCACATTTTCTTCATTAGACTTTTTAGACCTCTCTGTCAGCTGAGAATCTGCACATAGAGCAGTGACTGAGAGAGGACAGACAGCAGAAACCCAAGACGGTGAGACCACATGACCCTTTTGAGCTGCACTCCATCTCCAGGTAGCTTAACAAGAATAAAATGAGCAGTGTGCCACTCTGTGAAACATTTATTATATGCTCAAGTTTTCATACTTCTGTCTTTTAACTCCGCAGCCATTACAAGATGAAATGAGTATGTTTGATTAAGGTTTGATCAGCATGTTAATGAATGTAACTTCACATTTTTCACCATTTGATGTCAAACATATATTTGCATTATCCATGTTTTGCGTACCAACTCTCTGTCTACTATTGACTTCTAAGAAACAGAAATTTCTGATCGTGCAAATCAAAGCTACGCAGAGTCTTGTCGACTTAAGTGGGGCACATAGTGATTCTGCATGGACTCAACATTAGTTGAGATGAACCCAGGCACTGTGTAAGTGCATAAAAAGCCTTGGCTATGACTATGGCTTATGCACACATTTATCTCACCACTCAGTGACTGTGAAATTCAGTGAAAATGTCATGGTCTTGAATGTTAACTTCTCCTTGTTTTGTGCACTGCTGTTTAACAGGAAGTGAGATCCTTCTAAAGCTGACACACACATCACTGCATACTATCTATTTCATATTTCATATATCTCAGTAAGTGCGTTTTTTCCCTGTCCTCTAATGTCTCAAATCTTTTATTCCATGGTCCTTTAGAATGATTTTTTCCCAAACTATGTTGACACATGCAGCGTGTGTGTTGACTGTGAAATACGTGTGGCTGAATCTCTTCTGTTTTCTGTGTTCTCCATCAGACTACAAGACTGTCCAACAAATCCGACATCAACCATGGAGGGAAAGGACACATCAGCGTGTCCCTTTTGAACTGGACTCAAGTTGCATACAGAAACTGTCAGAAGTGTAGTGTCTTGTTGGTCATGTGTACTTTCAACCTTTGTCCTATAAATCCATCATGTACATCACATGAACTCATACTTTTATCTGTTGCTTTGCTTTTTTTCTACATTTATTAGAAATCCTACTACAACAATACAGCTCTTCATGATGAAGCAGCAACAAGCTGTTTTTTGTATGTAATGATACACTTTCTCACTATGAAAATACAGTGTGTGTAATCCAAACACATGTTTCAGTGTTGTGCCACTTTGTTAGCTACACCTATTTCCACTCTACAGCAACAAGATATATTCCTACATCTTTTTGCTGCCACCGACACACAGCCACAGTCCACCGGTAGCAACAATCCCACTGCAACTTCTCCAGGAATTGCAAATTAAGTAAGTAAACTTACAGAATACCCCAGCGGTCCAAATTATATCCAAAACCACTGATGTTGAACCTCCAAAGAGAAGAATCTGTCTTTAGTTTAAGCAAATAAATGTTTTTTCTCATATTCATTTGATGTTGATGTTTCTGTTTATATAGTTCACCTTAACTGTGTAAACACTTGATTGGACATTTTATTTATGCGTTTCAAACAAGACATGGAGTCAAGGTTTTGCCATTCTACCTTATCAAAAGTCAATTTTGGTTTGTAAGTCTCTAATTTGTTTTTAAATGTGGTGCAATAATGTAGACTGTATTTCTGTTTTTCTACAGAACATTACAAACTTTGCATGCACAAATTTGGACTCCTTGCATGTTCCTCCACTCTGGAAGAGATGGATGACATATTTCTAAGTGCCACAGTCCTGTCTGAAGGCCCACGTAGTTGCAAAATACCTAAAGAACCAAAAAAATATATATATATTTTTAAAAATGCTCATGAGTCAGAGGGGGAATATCAATGTGGATGACACAAGTATCATTGCAGAGGACTATAAGGTATATATAAGGTGAATTCTGTTTGCTCTGTGTCAATGTTTATATTACTTAAATGTGTTTAGGACATCTATCTATCTATCTATCTATCTATCTATCTATCTATCTATCTATCTATCTATCTATCTATCTATATATATATATCTATATCTATATATATATATATATCTATATCTATATATATATATATACACACCTTTGTATGTATTTGTGTCAGGTGGACTTCATCACTCAAACAGTGTTTCACTGATGTCATTGCCAGTGATGCCACTTGATGTTGCTGGAAAACTGAACTTACATCATGCACAAGAATTCATTTAAAGTATTTTGAAATACTTTCTGCCACATGCTACCTTGTGGTTGTGAATGCTGGTAGGTATATCAGCTTAATTTTGTCGATCAACTCTTACAGAAGGAACGAAAAGTTAGTATCCCTGTATTCAAATGTTCTCTTTAACAAAGATTCTGTTTTTGTCTACAGGGTATCTTGGACCTCTTGGGAAAGGCCCAGCTTATGATGATCTAAGTAAGCGGTATAGGCAAGTCTCTCAATCAGCGAAGCAGGTAAAATACATTAGCAAAGAACGCAAAACATTCATTAGTAATGCAATAAAATGTAAATGATTTGATGACCATTTTCAGAGCTACACTGAAGACAACCAAATACAGAGAACCATGGAAAAAAGCTGCCACTTCAAAAGAAATTGGTTTCAGTGACGATGTCTCACAGTACTCGATGAGTTTGTGACCATATACCAATGGATGCATGATGCTCCGGGAATATGCAGACATGGAAAGAAACAAGAAACAAAATAAGCATTAAGTTACAATTCATTCAACAACAACAAAAATCACAAAAAGTAAGCTTGTTTTCCCCATAGTCACTTAAATGTGTGATTATAGACAACATCCTGCACTTATGTAAATGTATTTACTTTCTTTTGGATTTCTGAGCATCTGTGAATATTGTACTTTTCAGTCTGATTGAGTTCAAACTATATTCTGGCATATGCAAGTTTCCCACGTAGGCATGTGCTGATATCATAGTAGAGACTATTCACAGCCAGGTTAAGGAGAAGACGACGTTCAGATTTGTCTTGTGGATGAGGAGGAAAAAGCTGAAAGAAATGGAGAGGTCATCCAAGGAACTATTGTGTGATCCATTTGCAGACATCTGAAGAAAATCTGAAGAAAATCTGAAGAAAAGTTCAAAATCAACTGAAGGTGATCCTTGTTTATGACTTAAAAAAATGAATAATTATGGTAATTCACTTTTCAATAATGACACAATTGATGTAAGACAAAACTTAATCAGATTTTGTAAAAAAAAAAAAAATAATAATAATAATACTACTAATAATAATAAATTTATAGGTCAATTGTTTTTTCACATGTATCATTTCTTATAGACCACAAAAGAAATGGTTGGATCTGAAATACCAGCCACCTCCAGAAAAATCAAGAAGGAGAAGAAAAAGAGGAACACCGCTGATACATTACAGGTAACATGTTTAATGAAATAAGCTCTATAACAAAAATCTATTATCCAACATAAGGTCTTTAATAAAAATATTATATTTAACACTGATGTGACAACGCATTCAGCAATAAGTCATTAACGCTTTCATGTTCAGATCAGAAATTATCGTGGAGAAAATAAATGCCAAGAATGGATTGTATTCCTGTTGTTGTCTGCAGGTTGTGCAGACTGAATGTTGTGTAGGACCCAAACACAGACAGGTACAGGAAGACAGAGTTGAACAAAAAGCAAGTCCTTTATTTGACTGATAGCAAATGTGCAAAAGTCTGAAGAATCCAAGTGCTGAAAAATGAATCCAAAAAGGGAAATTTGAAAACTGTAGGAAACTCACTGGGTTTACTAGGAAAAACACCAAAGGCACAGAAAACAGGAGCAGAAACAGATGTTCTTGTACAGGACTGCATATGCACAGAAGGGCAGTTAGGAAAAGTGGAGACAGTTGTGGAGAACGAGACGAATGAACTGAATTAGAAAAGAAACAGGAAGCAAAACTAAAAGCAAAGCATAAGAAACACTAACTCTCAAAGTTAAACGGAAAATGTTTGAATTAAACAGGAAAACATGAATGAACTAAATACAGCAGACAGGAAGACTGAGGGAGGAATTAAACGAAAGCAACTCAGAACTAACAAAATCAAACACACTAAGAACAAACACAGCAGTTAATCATGTTTCTTTATTTGGAAATCCACAAAAATCTATTGTTTCCCCACAGCTAACTGCACTGTGGAAAAAAAAAGGGAAACAACTTGTTGCTGTGGTTCCGTCTCAGATCAAAGGCAGCAACTCTGTTTTTCAGCACAGTGACCTGAAATCATTAGAACCCCATCGTTGGTTAACAGGCAAGGTATGTGCCTAAAACAGAATCCAAATAACTGTAACTTCAGTTATTGTGTTAAAGTAATCCTTCAACACTCAAATGTTATAAGCTTGGCTACTAACATGGTCTTCTCCCAGAAACCAATGACTTAAAATTAGGAAATGTTGAGCATTACCAACATTAAGCATTAGGGAATTAAATTCTTACAGAGCATCTGTACATTCAGTGTGGAAAAAACTATGTTGTAAGATATCACACTGTTTTTTAAATTGAACGGGGATTTAATTGTTTGTAAAATGCTAAATAATGACCTGTTTTACATCCTTTGTCTGTCTTTTCTTCTCAAATATGTCTCAAGGATATAGAAAGTGCCTTGTATGACACTGCCAACAAGTTGGATTTGGGCGTCTGTGAGTACTGTTGTATATACTGAACCACTACACTGCTGCTTGTAATCCTGTCTGGGACAAGCGAGATGTTGAGGAGGAATATAGAACAGCTCTGAGACATTATGTTTGGTCCATCCGACATGACCAGTTGCACTGTCCAGGAGCTCAGTGATGTCCTGGTCAGGACTTTAATTTTCTTTTTTAACAGTGTATATTTTGTCAAAGCAATAAAAAGTCTGAGATCAAAGGGTCACCAGAGCAGGTAGCTCCATATGTTTGACTTGGCAGAGAATGCCTATCTATCTATGCACAAATGCAAAGGGAGGCTTCCTTTCCAGTCTCTGGCTGTAATCAGCCGAGCAACCTGTTGCTTGGCCTGTAAACGTGTTTAACCACGACACTATGGAGCCACAGAACACCACGAGAATGCAATTGTCTTTATTTTCTCAGGAATTCTTCTGCAATTAGGGATGAAACTCTGCAAACTTGAGGTTCGGTTGAGACAGAGGAGGAATGTGTTTTCTTTATGTCAAATATCATGGTTGGCTTTTAATTTATTTTTGATATTAAGTCATCACATTCAGTTAATCTTGTTGAATTTGAGCGTAATTGTCCTTTATTTTCTTGGGAATTATGGAGTAAGTTATGATGAAATTGTTCACACGTGTAGAGTGGGTGAGCCAAAAGAGAACTGCATCTCAGCTATCAAGGATGATTTTTGAAATTGATGATTTATTTTTTTTTAAATTTAAATAACACGAAATGGAAACAGGAATGCCATCGAGAAATAACAGATGTTACAACAAACACAACAGGAAGAATCGAGGATATAAATACACAACGGCTGATTAGAACAGCTGGGATGAATTAGCACAGGTGTAGACAAACACCACAACGAGACAGGGGAGGAAGTAAAGATAAACACAATATACAGAGACAAAATGGTATCAAAATAAAACAGCTAGTGTAGCGCAGTAACTGACATAAACCTAGACATAGGGGAACTGACAAAAAATAAACAAATTTAAGAATGTCTAGTGGCTAATATTACATTGGCACTTTTTGACCCAATTCCAATTAATTTCTCTACATTCAGAGGAATTACCAGCGTTTCCTCAGTCTTTTAGAAAAGTCCTCCATTACATACACAGTGGTGTTTTTCACATGGGTTCTTGCTTTTACCGTGATGAGTTCAAATTCAAAAAGGATAAAAAAATAAATAAATAAATAAAATAAAAACAAAGTATTAAACCCCCATTTAAAACCTCATTTAAAAACATTTTCAAACTCAGAAATGAAATATTAAAAATCTTTTAAAAATGTAATTTAAAAGGAAAAATAAGTAATTGGATTCAAAAATCAATCTGACTTTTGCTTTCCATTTCTTTGTCCTGTTAGCTGTTGGATTAATTACTGGATTAACTTTGCCAATCAGGATATCCGAGACTCTTTTGGTTTTGGAGAAAAAGGAATGCAAATTAGGCTGGGTCCACATGTACACGGTTGTTTTTTTTAACAACTGGGATTTTTCTGAATTTGTTTTGAAAAATATCTCAATCCAGATGAAAATGCACAATAAAGGTATTAATGTCTGTCAAGAGCATGCCAGAGCAACAGGTTGCAATATAACTTTAACATGAAGAAATGTTGGCCAGTCAAAAAAAAAGCTAAAGGGCTGAAGACACAAATCTTTGATGCTGCGAGGCAAAAGTATCAATTTTTCACACATGGAAATTCAGAAACTAAGCTTTCAAAAGTTTTCACGCTGGCAGGAGTTTTTCACAAGCTCTACTTCTAGTGATTCAGCTTAATAGGTTGAAAGAACAGTGTGATGACAGAGAAGTTCAAAGAAAAAGCGACATTTACTAAACTATAAGTATATTATCAGGCTTGCTGTACCCTTTATTAGTTCATTCTAATGTGTATTATGCGGATTAATTTTACCCAGTGCAGAAAGTAATTTAACGTGGAGAAAAGTGATCAAAATGTGAGTTTGGGGTCGTGTAGGACAAAAAAAAGCAAATATATTATGATCACTTACCCTCATGAGCAGAGGCAGATGTGAATGAGATGATCAGTTCAATTTTAAAGTGTGGGAAATGAGCTATTCAATCTATTTCACTGTGACGCCTCTCGTTTTATACCTTCTTTACGTTATTACTAAATTACTGAGATTTGTTAGATGTTGTTGTAATCTTTGTTTATTAGTTTATTTTTATGTTGCAATCTGTAATCTTCAATCATTTGAATTATTTATAAAATCCCACCCAAAATTAGTCTTAATCCTTTTTTGTCAACTTGTACTTAAAATTTAGAAAGTTTGAAATCTTTGCCGTTAGCACTATTGTTCCAGGACGGTGTCACAATAACCCCTCCAGGTGGTTTCAGGGGTTTTGGAATTTCAGTGCCAAAAAGAAGAGGAACTATTTATGAAGCAGGAATTAGTCTATAACACCTCTGTGAATATCTCAGACCACTGGCAGCACAGGACAAAGCTGACTTGAAATGGGCACATCAACAAGAGGATGCTTAAGTTCAGAACCCAGACAGCAGAGTCAAAGTTCAAAGAGATCTGCCAAGCTCAGAAGGCGATAACTACCAGTCTGTAAAAGTAAAAGATTGTTTTCTTGTTGTTCTTTTTTTTCTTCTCCTTCTTCTCCTTCTTTGACTTTTACTTAAACAGACTAAATTTTTTCCCCCACAATTGCAGAATGTTTGCTTAATACAAAACAATATCTCAATTATTGTGCTGCTTCCCTTCATGTAATATGTCTGTATGTGGACACGGGGCTGCACAGGAGCCTAAAAATGATCAATGTTTTCGATCCCCGTGGTGTACAATTGAATTAAATTTTTTTGTGCACAATAAAAGTACAGTTGTTAGACAGTAAATATCTTTTCTGGTATTTTAAAAAAATCTGCTGAAACATACTTTAGGTCATGTGCTGTGGAGGTCAGCCAGCTGATCCACAGATCTTAACCATGAACACTTGATCCTCAGTGAAGTGACTGCTTTGTTGTTTGGGCTTCTGGTTCTTAACTGAGGGATCTTTGATGACAGAAGAAACATAGAGCGCTGCGAACTTTACAGAGACAAAATAGCCACATGAGGAGCTGCACTGCAGCTTTTCCACTACACGAGGGCGCTGGAGATCTACAAGGCTGAGTATGGCTCACTATTATAGCGAAAACTGAAACAGCCTATTTCAGGAGGCCCAGACTTATTCAACATTATGAACTTTGGTGAAATGAAATCAGCAAACTCTTCTTTTAAGCCTTTGTTTGTGCCAGGACAATCAATAAACATATGCTCAGTTCATAAAAGATTACAAACATTAATATGTATTTGCAGATTGTGATCACGTGTTTAAGGTGACGTCCTGACTGCAGTGTGTTTGTTAAAGTGTGGCTTTTGGACTATTAAAAAACAACAAAAAAAACCCAGCTACATTTGTAGATTTGCGTGTAACTCCTGGAATCCTTCATGCAGCCTGCATACGGCCTGCAGTGAATTGACTCTGACAATTACAATAACGAGATAATTGCAATCTGTCACCATACATTCAGCGTTAGCATATCACAAAATAACCAATGCAAGTGCGATATTCCTTCCACACACCACACAAGTCTGATCTGCATAACACACACAGCACCCCACTTTGTAATTATAAATGAATTTCACGGTGTGAGGCTTTTAATGCAAATAATGTGGATCTTCTCACCAACAGGACTGTGTGTGTGTGTGCTTGTGCACGTGTGTGTTTGGGAGTATGTGTGTATCAGATTGCGGCCAAGCTTTGTTTGACTAGCTTTCCCTCTAAAACGAGTTAATGGGATGGAAGTTATTTGCTACCCTGAGCTGACGATCTGGGGTCGAACAGAAGGGTTGAATTTAAAAAAAAAAACAGAAGAGAAAAAAAAGCATCAATAATTGTGCAGAAGACAATGAACTAAACACACCGGAGCAGGACAAAGAAAGACAGATGGAGACGGCAGGGGTATAGCCTTGGTTTCCTTGTGTGTGTGTGTGTGTGTGTGTGTGTGTGTGTGTGTGTGTGTGTGTGTGTGTGTGTGTGTGTGTGTGCGGTTAGTGACAGGGACCCCATCAGTGCAGGATCAGAGTGGGGAAATTGGAGGACAATGTTGGAAGAAGGGGGTGTGAGGGGGTTGTGGGATAATTTAAACCGATTGGGGAGGCGGTGTCCCAGAGGTGCATAATTTACTCATTCATTAACTAGACCAAACAAGAGCCAATATTAATTAACTCGTTCCTCGTGGCGAGGCGCCCCGAGAAGCGCGTGCTTTGTTGTCAAATGACCACATAGGAAGTGAAGGCTTTAAAATGAGACAGGCCGCAGGGTGAAGATGCTTTTAATTTGAAATGTGACAAATAATCAAGTGCATTTGTTCTTAAATGAACTTTGGTGAGTGTACTTATGTGCACACGTCTTTTTTTATTTTAGACTCTGCACTTCCAACACATTTTTCATTTGATTTATCTTGTATTAATATTATTATTATTATTATTATTATTATTGGAGATAAAGATGTTTCACACACACAAAAAGATATGATTGGATCTATAAAGTGGTGAATACAGCAAAGTAAATAAGCAATGCAATACAAGAAGATGCTTGCAAAGAATTTTTACTTGTGAAATACTTTTTTACACTTCCGTAAATAATCTGAATAATTTTACCTCTAAAGTTGAAGTACTACTACTTCTACCACTAATGTTGATAATAAATACTAATCAACATCAGTTGTCATCATTGGTGGTAAATAATTAATTAGCCTAATTTTTTTGGTTTAGTTTTTAGAGTCTTAGTGTACAAAGTTAGATTTAGTTGGTTTAGGAACCCACTTAAACCTCTGGTACTCTTAATAATTGTTTTTTTTTTTCTCATTTTAAAAGTAATTGCCAGTGGAAATTCATTATATACAGTGAGTAAAAATATAAGCTTACATCGGTAATGGAGAGGAATTATTACGTTTTACATTTTATATATCTATATATCTATATCTATATATATATATATATATATATATATATATATATAATACCTTTAGTATTAAAATGTGCAGTGTTTATAATAAATTTTCCTTTTTCAACTTTCAACTACATTTTACTCTTTATGTTCTTTACTGAATTGTTTCATGCTGGACTGTTTGGATGTTGCTACCATTTCAATAAAAAATACATTCTATTGTTCTATTATATATTCTATTATTAAAAAATACAATAAGAATAACAGTATTTGTTTAAAAAAAAAAAAGATGAAAAAAATCCACTTATTTTATACATCTTCTCCACCGGAGGGCGCTCCTTCACTGAGCCACTCAGTGCTGTCAGGCCCTGCTAACTTTGATTAAGGTTTAAATTGGCTGAATTTAATGAACGCTGCCTAATTAGGCAGGATAACAGCTTTAATTGATAAGTAATTATTTGCCACAAATTGTTATTAATTCTCCAGCTCCGTCTCATAGTGTACTGACTCTAAACCCTACCCCCCCACACACACACACCCCTGCTCCCCCTCCTCCCCTGCAGCATCTCTATTTATGTAACAAGCAGTGGTAAACAATTAAGCATATGTTAGGATGGGATGCTCCGGAGGGTATCATCAGGCTGTGCTTGGTGCACTGGCAGTTTATGTGAAATTATTTGCTCTCGCTGACTGATACCTCTGAGCATTAATTGCTTAAACTGTCCTGTGATTTTGGCTGAGTGCCATTGAAAGCTCAGTGTCGTGTCTGACAGAAAAAAGGAAAATCAGTGACCCTTTAATCAAGAAAGCTCAGCTTTAATTTTAGGAGGAGGTGATATATTACTCATGTATAAATAATATATTGATGTTATAGCTTCTGCAACTATGTACTAACATGCCACTGAGTTTCATCATGATATTTTTGTCTTCCCTCTAACATCTGTACTGTCTATAAACAGCAGCACTGTGCAGAAACAAACAGAGTACAATGAATCAAGCAAATATTATACTAATAATACTATTATTGTCATGGAATTAATTTACGTCAGGCAAAGACCACAAAGGCACATGAAACAATCAACAAATAATATTCTGCATATATATATATCTATATATGATAAATGCATTTTCATGTATATATTTTTTCATATGTGGAAAACATTAAGGACAGCTGTCTGAATGGACAGTCTCATCAAATCCACCTACATCTCAGACTCTACAGTCCTCAGTTAGTTTGATAAATGGAAAAAGACCACTATTTTTTGACCACCACGTTTGGTGGTTTACCAGCTGTTTACCAGCTGACATGTACGGTGGTGCACGAGTGATAATTTAGGCTTGTTTTGCAGCCACAGGAACCGAGTACCTTACAAACATTGAGTGGACCGTGAACTGCTTTATATACCAAAGTATTCTACAACCAAATATGAGGATTTTATATTCTACACATAATTGAATCATAGTGTGTACTTAGATTTTGACTTGAGTTTTTATTAATTAAATAATGACACAGTGTAACAGTGTCACATGTTGTTCATCTAAGATTGTATTTATGTCTTTAAGACTAGGTAAGAACTAGATTTTTTAAAATTATGTCTTGGCACCTAAAACCGTAGACTTGATAGATACATACTTTCTATTTACTACGACTGTATATGTATGTGGTGGTCAGTTTGCTTCCTGTCCCTCTTTAGGACATATGTAATAACTTCCTGTCTTCTGCTGTACATGAAGCTGTAGGAACTTGTAGCTTGGCCTTTAGAGCATCCTACATCTCAAGAGTCTGCAGTCAAATCCAAACCTTCTCACGAACCATCTGTGTTTAATAATAGCCCGCTGAGCTTCACAAACACAAGTCTGAAGTTCATGTAAAGACTCAAAATGTGCCTGTGCTGTGGTCACTGTAAGAAAAGCTGTATGCTGTCAGTGCTTGAATGTGGAACTGTGAATGCTAATTGAGGTAACTGGTCAACAAATTTGAAGTAAGACATGGTGCTAATTTTGCAACCAAAAATTTGCAGTAATAGCTAACCAATGAGCTGGGGTCACAGGATGTATCAACCACACAGCTAACCAAACAGCCTCATACCACACCCAGAATCCCACATGAATCTACATCTAATTTCCCAAAGTCACTACTGACTCTATCACGCAGCTAATTATGTCTGTTTTATAGACATGAGAAGTTGTAAGGCTTAACTGATGATAATAGACTTATGTGAAACCTACAGCTGTGCAAAGAAAGATGGTCAAAAATAATGGATCAAGTATCAAAATAAAGCACATGTATTCACATCTAAATAACCATCGCTCAGCAATATACTGTATTATCCATTCGTTGATTACCATGGAGGAAATCAACGAGGGTTGTCACAGCAACTTTGTATTCACAGTAACAGTGGCACACATAAAAATAAATCGTTGAGATCATGTAAATAAAGCACATACATCTTCAGTGTAATTGTGTTTCTGTACAGCTATGGTTAAAGACTATTGCGTGCCTTCCATGCACTTTTCTGTCCAGTTTAATATATTCAGCAAACAAAGTGAATCTGACTGTTAGTGTCATTGCACTTTTGTGTTAAAATATTATGTAAATATTGTGTTTTGATTTCTTTAAATGTGCTTATTGCCAAATCTGAGCTCATGCCAGCCAAATAAATAAGTGTACATCTGAGTCTGCAGTTGTTCATGCTTTAAATTGAAGTTGTAAGGGTTAACAGACAATGAGGAGCTCAGTGAGTTGAGAAAACAAAACATGAACCGAGTGCGCCGAAGAAAAGGCCTTTGTTTCGAACAGCATCAGTCATTTCATGTCAGCGCACGGGGGCCACTCTGACAGAGCTATTCATTAAAGTGATTTAAATGAGATGCGCGTGAACTTGCTTCCTAATTAAAACATATTTCCTTGTTTACAGAGTGGCTTTAAGCTGGGCCCTTTGGGGTGGGGGGGCTTTCTCCTCCCTCTTTTCTCCCTTCCACCGTTTTACTGCCAGCAGATGGTTTTGTTGGGCTCCAGTAGTTAGCCAGTGGCCGAATAGGGCCAACCATTCTTCCCCTGTATGCCCATCAGATCCCGGCATTTGTTTTAACGCCTTACCCCTCCCCTCCACAAACGTGCACGTGAGATGAGAAGTAGCTCTATTGATTGGGCTGCTAAATGTATATGCAAATATTTCGAGCCCGTGCATGAAAAATTGGCGTCACCATTTCTCAAATTACTATATTTTGAAAATGTTAATTTGCATAGCGGATTTCCCTGCGGGGTAGGGGGGTTAATTAGGTCTATTTCCGTGCGGCTTGTGCCAAGACAGCCAAGGAAAAAAAAGAGGGTGGGCAGAAGAAAGAGAAAAGAGGGAGAGAGGGGGAGATGCGACTCACTGATAACAATTAAAATGGCATTTTGGACTCTTTCAAGCATGGAAAATTTTTGGCATATTAAGCACGTTTTAGGAAAAGGTGATAAGTCAGTTTTAATTGAAATGGAATTGTTGCTCCAGAGGAAGTTTGGCATTTAATCCACTCAATTTTAAACACACAGGCAGATCTTAAAGGCATCAGGTTTAATCTATCAAACCAGAGGTGAATTAAAGAAAATAACTTTAACCACAATTTGCATTTCCTCCCAATATTCTGTCACAGGCACAATTATGTTCATAATTAGATGGAGAAAAAGTTTCCTAATTGCATGGAGAGAAGGAGCTAAAACGCACTCGCCTGGAAATGGGGTCTTTCCTTTTCTAAATTATCAAAGCTTTCATTATGTGTCAGGGAAAAGATTTGTGGGAGGAAAAAAAAAACAAAACATCAATACATTAAATCCTTTCGCTTTTAATTGGAATGGCATCCACTTTCCTGGTTTAATGCTGCACCAAGCGCACAGCAGGATCAAAAAACCGTCTCGCAACCATTAATTTAGATTAGACTCTTAATTATCAACCAATCACTAAATAATGACTGACTTCATTTCAGATAGTTAAAAATTAACTTGCAGGCAGTAATTGAGTAATTAACTCTCCACTGCTTCACCTTTACTTTGCTAATTAAAAAAATTAATATGACTTGATTCTTTCTCTCAAGAGGAATATTGACGGTTTTATGGCTCAGAAGAGATTCTCATTCATGTGTCTAGCAACCTACATGATCACAGGGTCATCTTTTTATGTTCTGGGAGGAGGTGCTCTATGGGAGCATCTTCTTTTCATGGATATGGCACCTACATTTGAATCTTGACAACAGGTCACGTGATTATGGGAAAGATATAAAATGGTTAATGACCATTTCCTGCTCCATATTTTTGTTCTTGATCTCAACTAGACTTGCTTCACAGGATTTAACTGTAATCTTACACAGAGCCGTGGTGTAGACACACGGTTTATCCAGTACTTGAAACCTCCCTCTAAGCCAACCGTCTCCTGATTGGTCACCCCTCACAAGCAAAAGATAACAGGAAGGTGAGGCTTCAGTGCTCACAGGCTGTGTATGAACTATGTGTCTCAGATTACTATAGAGCCAAGAGGAAACTGACAGTGATTATTATCTGAAAGTTGTTTAAGAGGTGGCATTAATTTTGTGTTTCATGCATTTTGCTGCTTTAGTGTTTTGATTTTTTTTGTTTACATGTGCTCGAGATAAGGTGTTGAACAATCATAATCATTTCATAAAAGGTCAAGGAGCTTTACTACAAAATTTTGACCATGACTGTACTTTCAGTTTTACTTCCTTCCTTGGTTAGCTGTTTATGAGATGGTAGGCCCTCAAAAGTATGGCATAGCCGGTACAAAAATTAGGTGTAGATTTCTCTTCCTCTAAAACTACCTTTCTTCTTCAGAACTAATGTAGAGCCGATGATTTAAAAATAAAACAAAATAAAACTTTTACCATTTTGGATTTTGTTAAGGTTGCTTTAGCTTGCCTCTGCTAGGCCTCACTCACTTTTTAATTGTGTTTGAATACCTTTTCAAGCATTTTTACAAATACGTCTGCTGTGGGGTGAGAATTTCATACTCCAGTTCTGGTGAAGGAAACTGTGTGTCTTTGCACTTTATAGATTCAGCTTGAGAACTAGAGTTAGTTGATAACTTGGCACTTCACCAGCTATCAGTCATTTACCAGTTATTACTTAAAATGCTAATTCAGAGACACAAATTGTCATGGGAAATATAATTTGCACCCATGGAGCTATGCTGAGGGAGTTTGAGGTAAGTCTTTTTGGTTTTTTGCTTCATTGCCCATTTTTTCTGCCATTCCAGAAGCTTTCCGGCCCATATCTCTTTAATATGAGGAGTCCACCACGGCTGCCAAAATACTGTATATGAGTGATACATACAAGCTGCTTGTGATCACCCATTAGGACAACAAGTTCCAAAAATGGATCCATTTTGGTTGTATTGAAACAAGGTTTAGGAGTCCTTTGAGTTCAGGTTAGAATTAATTAGATTAGGATGTTTATTTTTAAACATATTCAGACTACCTTTCAGATGTGTCCTTTGATGCGACTGCTCATAGGTATTTTTGAGCACTCACACACACCTTCATGCTAAATTATTTCAATTACAGGATTTTTCAGGGTTTTCTTGCATGTACTGCTCGCTGCAATGACATTCTCAGTAAAGTGATAAGATAAAAATGACCAGTAAATATGGACATAATTTTGCTATCGCAGACTCTAAATTAACATCCAGAAATGATAAAAATAATTTGGGTTTTCTCAAGGTGCTATCTCTTAGACACCTCCATGCATCAAAATAGTAATCTCCAGAGGCTCTCAATGACAGCATGACTTTCTGTCTCCAACAAACCTGTTGCTAGAGGTCTCCTTTCTTAATAGACAGACAAACAGTGCCCCTTCTCAACATTCAGTATTCAACCTTTAACATCATGTAGGACTGGTACATTTAAGGCCGGCTATTGTTATGGGCACAATAAAGAATCCTATTCACAGAATCATCAAAAAGAAGGTACACCCCTTTAAGTTTGAAGGTTTTGCATTTCAGAACATGATAAAAATCATACAGTCCTTATCAGGTTCCCAAAGTAGTTAAATACAAATGGATAACAACATGATATTATACACTGTGCCGTTATTTATTAGCAAAAACTAAGCCAAAAAAAACTGGGTGTGAAAAAACTAAGTACACCCCATGATTCAAGAACTTGTAGAGCCACCTTAAGTAGCAGTAACTATGAGTTTTCTACATGGCTTTATCAGCCTCTCACCTCATTGTGGAGGAATTTTAGCCAACTCTCATTGATGTTTGGGGACGTTTGTTTATGCACAGCTCTCTTAAGGTTCCACCACATTCAGGCTGAGGTCAGGATTTTGACTGGTAAGATGTACTTGTGTGCTTTTTAGCACACTGCTTCTGCATTTTAACTCCATTTTTGTTAAATAAATAATGACACGGTGTAATATGTTCTGTTATGTTTTTCATCTGAGGTTGTATTTACATAATTTTGAGATCTACTATTGACCAGATGACTTTTTTTTCTTATTATGCCCTGATATGTACAACCTTAGAATTGAGAGAGATTGTACTTTCTTATTACAATGACTATACACAGTGGGACGGGACGTTTGTTGATAAATGCTGTCACTAAGCCTGGATTACAAATGCGTTTGTATTTGAAATGTGACTGGAACAAATAATAGCTGCTTGCAGCTCTCACCCAAAGAACACCTAACACACACACACAGATACATAATACTGGACAGACTGGACGCAGCTATAAGGACACTTACTGAACAGAGCTCACTTGTATTTTGAAATCTGTTGTGAATGTGCTGCTGCTGACGATCCTTCAAGGATGTCTTTTAAAACGTTGTGAAAGTAGCAGAAAATAGACCATTCATCCAAATGATTGTGTGTTTCCTTTGGTTCACAGCTATGCGCCAGTCAAATGTGTAGTAGACCAGATCACATACGCAGACATATAAGCAAAGTTTTCCTCCTTTAGAGATGGAATCAAAACAGCGATGTTTGCTGTTCCTAAACTGCAGCAGCCAAGTACAAACAGACATATAAACAAAAAGTGAACCTCTGCTTACTCTCCAAACCTCACTTGTAAAACGATGATATTTTTGAGTGAAGTTTGGAAAACCTGCAGCTTTTTCCAAAGTAACAGCAACTGAGGTCATTTTATCTCGAGCAACATCCAAGATCCATTTATAGATTTTATGTTTTTGAAGGCCTAAGCTACCAATCAGTTTTAAGGTGATATTTGGAGACAAAAAGCTATACTTCACTGAAGTAATCGCTCTATGTTTTGACATGTATCGCACATTTTACCTCAGCAGGAACACTGAATAGACAGTTTGTTTCATTATTTACCAACAAGCAAGATTCCAAACAACACAATTCATCCAGCATAAAGTACTGTAAATAAATAAGTGCGCCCCATGGAAACCGATAAAGTCAATATACTTAACATGAGGAACATAAACAAGGAACATAAACATCTGGCCTAATTCATTTAAGAAAACGTCAGGAGTTATATCCTGTTGTATTTGTTTATCATTCACACTTAAAAGCAAATAAAATTTGGTCGCACATGTTTCAGACTTTTATTGCATGTGTTGTCCATAACAATAGATTTCCTAGTTTGTTTAGGATCATTGTATCGCTAAAAGGTCATTTTTTGGCTCCACTTGTCACGTGGCTTCATGTTATCCTGAATGGGTCTGGTGTGGTCTGCACCAACCATACCTACACTGTCTCCAAATAACTTAATTCAGTTATTGTGTTCAGGATGTGCTATTCCACCAGACCTTTTAATTATCCTTATGTTCGTTGGCAAATATCTTACTGATTTATAGATGCACATACTTCAGAGTTTTAGGATTTATTTATTTGGAAGACTCATTTTTAGCAATTATTATCAACAGAATGGGTTTAGATTTTCAGGGGTGATCAATCCTGGACAAATTTACTGAAATTTCGGAAATTCTTTAAAAAGCAGTTTCTTTCTGCTGCTACCTTAGTTTTAAGGGGTTACCACAGCAGGTAGCGCCACATTTTTTTGGTAGATTTGGTAGATTTTTACACCAAATAACCAACCCCGAGGTACTTTTTCACAAAACTTATCTAATTTTATGTCATTAAATCTCATTTGTTTGAGGATTTTAGGGCAAATATATTTTTGTCTTAAGTTGATAGTTCTGATACCTTGTACCATAAGGCACAAATTATATAATAAATACACTCAGTTCGATGTTGTATGTTATGATGGTTGGACAGTAGTAATGTGGTCATGGTTTTAATTGTAGTTTATCCAGAAAACATCTGATTTCACTCAGACATCATCTCACAATGATGATGGAGGGGGGATTCCCTCTAACAGTCCCACGGCTAAGGTGTATTTTGAAATCAAATCAGAAATATTTTTGTCGTTTTTTTTCATAGGCTTTTCCTTGCGTAAGTGTGGATTTAGTGGCGTGGCCTGCAAAGAGAGATGAGAGAGGGGAGGAGGGCTGGAGGCAAGGCAAGCCGAACCCTGGCCTGCATGTGAGTTGCCCATCTTATTATCAAGTTAATTAAAGCTAGCATCTGACAATGTCACTCGTGCCCAGCAAAAAGAGGAGGAGGAGGGAAGAAAAGGGAATTTAAATGCTGCGGTCTCTGAGGACCTCATGTCAAGGGCTGCTTTTCATCGAGCACTGCATGTGTTTGGCTCGCACAGCCACTGGGAAAGAACAGGGGAGGGTTTTTGGGGGGAGAAGCTTTCAGAAAAAAAAAAAAGCTTTTATAAGCAAATGACAAGAAGGCATTGGATTTTGATGTTCAAAAATGGCAGCAGGAAAATAAATACATATCAGAAAGAACAGCACAGTAATAAAAAGGAAATAGAGCAAAAGCAAGAGATAGAGAAGTGAGGGACATGAAAAGGGCCTCTCAAGCTCTTCAAAGTTGCACTAAGATTGAGGAAAGAGGGTTTTATAAGAGCCCGACGACCAGCCAACATTAAAGAGTCCATTTAAAACCTAGACATTGAAATGCAGAAAGCCTGCTCGTGTGTGGACTCGGGGTCAAGTAACGGAGGGATTATATGGTTCTTCATAATAATATTAATTAAACAATTTACATGCTAATAAGGTAACAATTATCGGAGCTTCTGGTGAAAGATTCAGGTTATTACAACACGCCAATCCCAGGGCTACGGGTCACAGGCAGAACAGCAGAGAGAAATCTCAACTCAAATTAACATTCTGTCAGCTCCAGAAATTGGATAAATAAAGTCGAATTAATTCACAGTAATAGAAGCGGGAGGGGGAGCCACTTATTCAACCAGCTCTGATTACCATTCAGTATTCACCAGCACGCGGGTGGCTTTCTGTCAAGAAATTTAACACAAAATGAAGCAGTCACCGCCGTGGGCAAGATTTGGCCCCTGCGACACCGTTTACAATTTATATGTATAATCTTGCTCTCTCTCTCCCTCTCCCTCCATCACTTCCTCGAAGATGTCCACCTGGACACCCAGTTGCTCCTGGCCTGTGCTATGATTGTAAATTTCAACACCTTTCATTTCCCATTTTCCAACGCACACATCAATTTGAGCACCATTTCCCCTCACATTTGGCTAGACCCTTAACTTGATGGGATAACTTGAAATTTTAATTGCAGTCATCTTGCCTTTTTTTTTCTTAACCTGAGACACCAGAGACTGCTTCAGTCTGTTTGGTTGCTATTAAAATGGTGTTGCTGGTCACTGGAAAAGGCCACATCTTGCTTTCAGTAAATAAATGAAAAAAACAACAACAAAAAAACACAAGTTGTGTGGGAAAAAGATTGAGCCTCACTTTGTCAATTTAAGGCCGTTCGAGATTTATTTCAGTTTGGAAAGCTGAGCAGAATAGGTACTAAGATATATATATATATATATTATATGTCAACATCTGCAATGTGATATATATTTATATATATCATTATTTTTCCTGCTTAGAGCGGTGATGATTTGAAACATCTTGAAAATTAATGGGTGGATTACCATGAAATTCATGTCATCCCACAGGTCAATTTTCGCATCCTTGAACATCTTGCTTTCTGCTGTCTCCATCAGCCACATTTCTATTATTTTGCTACATACATATTATGTTTTTAATCAAATTTCAGCAAAATGAATGCCATTCCCCATATCCTAAGGTTTTCTTTGTACTACTAATACACCAAATGAAGATGATCCAGCATGGAGCAACGTTTTCTATGCTAAACATTTGAGCATGTTAGCACGAAACCACAAACATGCTCCTGAACTCTGCCAAGAGTCTGTTCTCAAAACGTGTGCATACTTCCTGCTTTTCAGCAAAGCATTTTTAATCACTTACATCACAAGGATGCTGGATTCTTGCATAATGACCTCAGAATTCATTGTGCCACACTTCAACTTATGCGCTTGTTCTTATTGTGGTTTTGACCAAAAAGCAAAGAGCCACCAAAATCCAAAACGAAAAAAGAGAAGGTACAATGAAAATACAAAAAAGAAGAAAAAAGATGTAAAATCTAGCTTAATAATGTACGGATATTTAAATTGGCCTTACCAATTTTCTAATATGCCACTGATGAAACACATATCATTGGAATTGAGTTAAATAACAGCACATTCTCATTTCAGGCATTTACAGTTAGCTCTATAATTTACTGGACAAAGATATGTTTCGGTTAGCTTTACCTCTTAACCACAGGCAATTTTAATTTGTTTAGGTATTACAGCAATTTTTGTACACAGTTTCCCATTTCCAGGGGCTCAAAATTAGCTCAGTTTGACAGTTGGCTGATGAGCGTTGTATTTGCATTTCGAATCTTTTCACTAGAATTTTAAAGGGCCAAATAGATGTCAGTGATAATTAGGGTTAAGCTGAAAAAAACAAAATAAACCTGCAAGAGGGACAGCAAAAACTTTGGGGTTGGTCAAATCAACAATCTGGTCCATTGTTAAAAAGAATTAATGCACTGGCCAGCTCAGCAACAAAAGATCACAGAAGACAACTGAGTGCATGATCACAGAATTATTTCCATGGTTAACAAAACAACAAAAAACAAACTAACCAAGTCAAGAAGGGGGTGAGGGTATCATTGTCAATGTTTACAGTAAAGGGTCACCTTAATAAATGAAAATACAGAGAATCTACAACAAGGTACAAACTGCCCATTTTACTCAAGAACAAGAAGGCCAGATGGGAAACATTATCTGTCAAACATGGTGGAGGCAATGTTATGGTGTGGTCATGAATGGCTGCCAGTGTAAGCAGGTCACTAGTGTTTATTGATGATGTAACTGCTGACAGAAGTAGCAGGATGAACTGTGATGTGCACAGTGCTATACCGTCTGCTCAGATTCAGCTAAAAGCAGCAAAACTGATTGGACAGAGCTTCATGGTAAAAATGGATAATGACCAAAAGCATACTGGAAAAATAACCGAACAGTCTCTCAATGGCCAAGTTAGCCACAACCCAATATGTCATGCTTTTAATTTTTTTAATACAACATTGAAGGCAGAGAGACACACAAACGAGCAGCAACTGAAGGTGGCTGTGGTAAAGGCGTGGCAGAGCATCTCACAGCATTTGGTGATGTCCATTGGTTCCAAACTTCAGGCAGTCATTGACTGCGAAGGATTGTCATGCAAATATTTTAAAAAAAAAAATCCTTACATTTAAAATTATCTTAGCTTGTCCAATTACTTTTGAACATCTGAAATTGATGGACTGTGTGCAAAAATGGCTGTAATTCTGAATCAATTAATGACAAAATGTTGTTAAACTTAAATTACAGTCTGCACTTCAATCATATATTGATTGTTTGCAAAAATTGACTGTGGTGGTGTACAGAGGAAGAAAAACAACATCTCTTTGTCCAACAATTTATGTCCCTAACAGCACTTTAGTTTAATGCTGCCTTTTTTGCTTGGTTCCATTTCTTTTAGGGTGTTGTGGGCCAGGTGTGTGTATTAGAAACTTCAACTGATTAGATCATTTGGTTGTGATCATTAGCCTGAGATGGATGCTGGTAGACAGATGGATTCAGCCAGTCACCTGCCAAGTATTTTGAAACTGCCTGCCTTGATCCAAGCAGTTTCAAAAGAGGGTTTCTTAGAAAGTTCCATCAATCAATCCTTTTTTTTTTTTTTCCACTTTCCATTTCAGGGTTGCTGTGGGGCTGGAAAGTTATGTAAATAATAAATAAATAAATAAATAAGGAAGATAGGTGGTGGGTTATTGTGTGTCAAGCAATTTGATTAGCTGATTCAACAAGGACTGAAAATTAGGACTGTTCAAGTCAGTAACCCTTTAAACAAATAAAGAGAAATTTCATGCTTTGATATTAAAATTGCTTGCTGTATCTGTCAAAGAAAACCCCAAAAACAATACTTTAAATGCTCTTTTCGGCAGCATTTTTCTTAACATGAGTGCACACACTAAATGGAAGAGCAGCAGTCTTTTTTATTTCCTACCAGATATCAGATTTCTTAGCAAATGTTTTTAAAAAATATTATTATTATTTTTTTAAATCTTCCTGAGAGGCTTTGTGGCTATTATGTAGTTTATTGCCTTTAAACATAGACACATGACATCTATCCATATGAACATTGTTGATATAATTAGTAAGCCTGTTCTCAAATTAGGAATATACATGTTAAAGACATTGAAGTATGAAAGCACACACAGCTCGGGATTTAAAATAAGCCATAGTGTAAAATAATAAATGAAATCTTAAGTGAACTGACCTAGAGTTAAATGCAACTTCAGTTGTTTTATGTTGAGAACTTTTGTGGTAAGTCAAGAGGGGATCTGTTTTCACAGGTGCTGTTCAAATCAGCATGAAAATGTGGAATAAATCAAAATATTTGTCAGTCGCTGAAAAATTACAGCAAATGTAAATGGAGCTAAACAGTCATCTTTTTGCTTTTACTTGATGGAAAGCAAACACTGACTATTTACAGCTTTGAGGTTTTCTGTGACTGTTCCAGTTATACTTACTGAGTAGAATTTAAAAATGTAGAATTTCTCAATATTTGTACATATGAACGGTATTACAACAGTTTATTAAATTCAGTTTTATTTATATAACACTAAACTACAACAGTTACCTCAAGGTGCTTTATATTGAAAGGTATAGACCCTACAATAATACAGAAAAAACCCCAGCAACCCCCTATGAGCAAGCATTTGGCGACAGTGGGAAGGAAAACTCCCTTTTAACAGGAAGAAACGTCTGACAGAACCAGGCTCAGGAAAGCTTTAAAGGTCTATACTCTGTTTACTTTTCAACAATAGCCATAAGAAGTTAATTTCTTTAAAAAAACAACAACAAAAAAACCCAACCCCAAATCCACGGAAATTTTAGGGGTTTTGATCATCTCACATGACATTCACCAAGAGTTGAAGTTTACTTACTTTCCATGTGGTATGGTAGGAAGCTCCAGAACAACTACATGGTGAGGTTAAAGTTCACTAGTCATCATTTCAAGAATGACAACCAAACTTTAAAATTTAGCTTTGAATACAACAGGAATTATTGATGACCTAATGTGAACATCTGTAGCCTAAGTCTCACAGCTGGACAAATACCTATCACCAGGTGAATTCAATTCAATTCAGTTTAATTTATATAGCGCCAAATCACAACAACCGTCGCCTCAAGGTGCTTTATACTGTAAGGTAGACCCTACAATAATACATACAGAGAAAAACCCAACAATCATATGACCCCCTATGAGCAAGCACTTTGGGGACAGTGGGAAGGAAAAACTCCCTTTTGACAGGAAGAAACCTCCGGCAGAACCAGTCCCAGGGAAGGGCGGCCATCTGCTGCAACCGGTTGGGAGAGGTGAATGTCATGTGATATCATTTAAAAAAGAAAGAAAGAAAGAAGAAGCTCCAGAAAAGCTAATAAAGCTTCATGGCCAAACTCGGAAAAGCATTTTATCTTTCAGTAGTACGCTCAGTTAAGGCTGAATGGAGACTACTTACTGTATTGGATTCTTGGAAACATCACCTCGTGTAGGCTACAATCCACTTTACAGCTAAACACGAGTGTAAGCTGTGAGGTAAAAAATCGAAATAATGAATAGTCGACCAACACCTCGGTCATGGAGGGCTTGATGTGATGTGTGTGTGTGGGGGGGGGTTACGAGATGGAGAGATGGAGAGAGGCTTGTACTTTAAAATGCAATGTGACAGCTCAGGAAAAGGCGGGGAGGCTGATAATAAAGGCGCTGTTATTGGATCAATCTGCACCCGAATGCCCCGTAAAAAACACTTACACGCCATACGGGAGCGCGCACGCATGCACCATCGCGTAATTGAAGTGAGACTGAAGGGAAAGAGGGAGCATGGTTATTGTGTTAAAAGTTAAAATTTAAAAAAGAATTTTTTCTTCTAGAAAAAATGCAGGGTTTATTGCTGAGGATTTAATGGAGTTGGCCTTTCAATCACTTAGCTATTTCCACACGGCAGCTTAGCCTCGTCCTCATTGTTTTGACAGGGCTGAATTAAAGGACCGTGCCAGGTGTAATTAGCGATCGATCTGAAAGGGGGGAAAAGGCTCTCTCTCTCTCTCTGTCTCTCCCTCTTTCTCCCCCCCTTTTGCTTTGCTTCCTTTAGCCTACTCCATTAACCGCGTCTCTGACGTCACGTGGCGATTAACGTTTCTTATTGGTCCCGCGAGCAGATGGAGGAGTCCTAATGAGCTGGCTCGCGGAGAGAGGGAGCAGGGTTGACATATCGGCTGGACCGTAAACGTGAAATACCTCCCCTAGCCCGGTCTCCGCCGTTTCACTACAGACCGCACCGTGGCCGTGGGAGACGGCTGTCTGCCTGGGTTCCCTTCTCTCCCCCCTCCCCACCTCCGCCTTCGTATCTCCTCCTCCGGTTCCTCTTCGCCGCTTCTTCCTCCTCTCCCCGACTTTTTTGTTTTGACTGCATGTTCAGCCACACTGCCTCCCTCTGCATCTTCACTTCGGCCCCGCCGCAGCCCGGGCGACCATGGACAGCCGTGTACTCGAGCATCCTCACGCCCAGTTCGGAGGCTCCTTGGGCGGGCTGGTGGGTTTCCCGTACGCGCTCGGCCCCCATCACCACCACCACCATCACCAGCACGTCTACGAGCTGGCGAGCGGACACCAGCTGCAGTCCGCTGCCGCCGTGCCCTTTTCTATAGACGGATTACTTAACGGCTCCTGCTCGGCCTCGGTGGTCAGCTCTAACCCGCTGCTCTCCTCCGACAGTCAGCAGTTCAAACTCTCAGGTAGGCTGGGCTATTGTTGTTTTTT
>VUQG01005082.1:0-10381 GCA_015106755.1 Etia nguti | reverse complement strand
TGTACATATTTGACAGTGAATATGGAGAGGAGGAACAGTGATGTATGTTGGGTCTGCCGTTTGAGGCTGCAGATGTTCACCCCAGGTGGTCTGACGCTAATAACATTCCACTCTTTACAAGCCCTTTAATTCACTCAAGATAAAGCCACATAAAATATACAGTATAGGATACACTGCTGTACCTATCCGGATCAGGGAAATACTGTCAGAGATGCGAGTTTGAACTTTCCTTACATTCATTTATTTCTTAATTATGCACTGATTGTGAATAAAGCACCCCTAAGACTTAACACAGAGGTATATAAGAGGTAAATAACTTCTGAGAAGGCAAAGAGGTCACTAGCACTTTCACATAGTAGGGTTTGAAAGTAAAAAGAGGGCAGTGTAGAGGTGGTGGTTTATATAGGTAGGACAATATGTTCAAACGTGCCAAAAGTGAGCGTGCTTGTGCCTCTCTAGCCCGTTGGCTCCTCCTTCCCTTGTGTCTCCTCCCGTTTTTGTACTCAAATGTGTCTCAACCTTGAACCAGAGCAGATGAGGAAGACGAAGAGAGTGAGAAAGAGGTCAGCACTCTTCCTATGTCACACAAGTATGCTCGCGTGTGTGAGTGTGTGTGTGCGTGTGCGGGTGGGGGTTATATATATGATATAAAATGTGGAGGATGATGGTGTTTAAAGCACAAGAAATCCCCTGCACATGCTAATACTTCCACCTGCGTTCAGTCACTTTATTAATATATATTTGAAAACACACACACACACACACACACACACACACACACACACACACACACACACATATTAGTCAATGAAATGATTAAAAAGCAACTAGTAAATGTTTAATTAAAAGCTTGACATTTAAACCAACAAGTTTCATGTCAAATGCACAAAAAAAACTGACACAATCTTAGAGTGCTGACGTAAAAGTGAGTCATATTAAGACCTCTGCTTACAAATAGTTATGCTGCTGGGGATAGACTCATCCACCCTTTTGAAATATTGACTGATAAATTTAAGGAAGCAACATTTTTCTCACACAGATATATTGCGTTTTTTATGGGAGAAGTCTTCAATTATTTAGTCACCCAGTGGCAGAAACTTCAGAGTTTGAAGTGATGGAAATCTAATATCTGTATCACATCCATCAAGCCTTGAGGGAAGTTATTCAAATGGAGGATTTGCTTCCAAGTGATGAGCACTCACACTCACCACGAACACCAAAATTTAATTTGAAAATGGGCAGCAGGATTATTCCCATGATCCTGCTCTCAGACACTCATTTTTAAATGACAGACAGAAATATGTAAGTGGCTGTAATTATATTGTGAGCACGGGATGGTTTTCCTTTAATTTTTCATTGTACCGGTGGTTTTTAGATGTTATTACTGGACGTTGCACAGAAGTTTAATCAGCTGGGCGTTGAGTTTCATATTAACACCTCAGAGTTACAAAAATAGAAATTTAAATAAAAGATTGATGGTATGACTCATTTTATCGACAATAAGATATTTTAAATTCGTGTGTGTCAAGGGTGTGGATGTGACACATTTATATGTGCATGAATAAGTGCAGTATAAAAAAATCTGGTGCAAGTTTTTTTTCTTTCTGGCAGTGAAAGTAATTACACTAAAACTGACAACACCTCCTAAGTTTTCACCGCTTCTCGATATGAAGTTACAGCCATGGTAACTGCTGTTTTTAGTGTAGGTAAGCTAATCATATGCGCACATATACAATACATGTGGATGCTGCACTTGTTAGGTTCACTTCTTTCTATTTGAATATTTAATATTTAATTTATTTAATACTGTGAGGCTTTTAAAAAGAAATGCCAAATCTAAAAGAGAAGAATTCTTTTGTAAAATGTTACATGAATAAATATGTTGATATTGTACATATGATTATGTACACTCACTGGGCACTCTGTTAGTTCCATGTTGCTTGTACCTGGTTGGAGCCCCTTTTGCCTTTATTACTTCCTTAATTCCTCATGGCACAGATCAGCAAGTTTCTGGAAACAGTCCTCAGAGTTTTTGCTCCATGTTAACGTGACAACATTACACAGTTGCTGCAGACACATCAATGATGCTAATTCCCTGTTTTACTACAGCCCAAAGGTGCTCTTTTGGATTGAGATCTGATGACGGTGGAGGGCAGGTGAGTACAGTGAAGCCATTGTCGTGTCCAAGAAACCACTTTGAGATGATCTGACCTTCGTGACATGGTGCATTATCCTGCTAGATGCAGCCATCAGAAGATGGGTACACTGTGATCATAAAGAGACGGTCACAGTTGGAAACAATACTCAGGTAGACTGTGGCATTTAAATGATTCTCAGTCGGCACTAAGAGCCACTTAGTACCAGCTGGAATACCCTGAAACCATGAGCTGACTTTGGACAAGTAGAAGAAAATGGATGTTTGGATGGAAAGATAAAAATGCAGGGAAC
This sequence comes from Etia nguti, assembly GCA_015106755.1. NCBI lineage: Eukaryota > Metazoa > Chordata > Actinopteri > Cichliformes > Cichlidae > Etia > Etia nguti. The sequence goes on along the minus strand of VUQG01005082.1, from coordinate 7,933 downwards.
ACAGCAGCTAACTTGCACCTTTAACTGAAATGTAGCTAAAATGTAGCTAAAAATGTAGCTAAAAATGTAGCTAAAAAACTACATGTGTATAGACAGGAACACTGAGCAGAAGAGACTTTGATCTAAATGGCTATTCAGCTGTCTGCAGCTCTTATTTTATGTCAGAAATATTTGACAGAACTGAACAGGCAGCTGTTTTTATTTTTCCCATTTTCTGGTCATCTTTGCAAAGTTGGTGTTTCTGCAAATTGAATCTTAGAAACTGTACCTGTTGACTCAAATAATTTACCAATCAACACGTGTAGCCAATTCAAACACATGATTGCAAAAAGTCTCTAAAGAATATAAACACTGATTTAAAAAATTACATTAAAGAAATTACTTTTACTATTATAATAAGATGCAGTGTTTTTATTAAAAAAATACACATTTTTAATCACAAATAAACATTTAGCATTTGTACCACAGAAAAACCACATGAAAAGTCAGTGACTTATGATGAATGCTAATTGTGGATCCAGGCGCCACACATACATGAATTCAAAGAACTGGCTTCCTCTGACCAATGAGGTATCTACATATGTATCTTTATGAGCTATTACTGGTTGATATAAGATGTGCAGATGTCATATTAGATGCATATACAGACTAATAGGCATGCAGGGATCAAACGAAAATAAGCTTTTACTAGAAGCGAGGCAGTAGTGCTGTTGACAGCAATAACAAAGTCCATGAAGAAACATAGGACGCACTAGGGGTTACTCCAGGAACTCTGAAACAACTTGGGAAACAGAAACAGTATGATGTGACAAGGAACTAAGACGAACAGGGGATAAATACACAGGAGGTGATGAGGGCAAAGTGGAACTGTACAGGGCCGAACTAAATCTGAATAATGAGACACGGGAAGTAAACCAAGAACAAGGCACATGACTGAACAGGGCGATGGAGACTTTACTGTACATCTATTTACTCTGGAGGAGGCTGTAAAACTTTCTGAAAGGAGTCCGATACGAGCTCACGTGTGTTCGATGCCAGCAATACTGAGGTGAGTTGTTGAGGATATCCTGAATTTTTCTGTCAGTAAGTGCTGCTGTTAGCTGCTGTTAGCCAGTGTTAGTGAAAGTTTATTTGAAGTGGAAATTGTTGGACTTGGACATGAACAAGTTAGCTTATAACCAGCTGTTGTTGTTTAGCTGGCTTTGTTGTGAGCTTTCGGGTGGGAAGGTCACATGTCTAATCTGCTGACAGTAAGTAACTGCAAAAATATGTGGAATAAATCATTTTTATGTGCCCCAAAAGGTTGATTCTGTTCATCTGGACGTGGCGTTTTCAATGGGAGAAACGTTTCATCCAAGTGACGTTTTCAGTCTCAGCTGACTCCAGGGTTTCCCAACCTTATAAACAACAATGGGCTGTGAGGTCAGTTACTTGATCATTAATATGCAAATTGTCATGACCATTGATCAACAAACACTTATCATTGAGCATGCATCAAGACTTTTTTATGCACATTTTTTATGTGTTAGATGTCAATTCTCCCATTCATTTGACTTCAGTTTTCTCCAAGTGCAAAGTTTCTCTTATGTCTCTCGATGCAAAGTTCTGAAACGCACGTTAAACTAGAAAAGGAATAATTTTATTTCTTTATATTTTACTTTCTAGGACTTACTTCACTTCAGAAATACACACAGTAGCTTTCCTTCAGTGCACGTTTTCCTTTAGTGTCAGATTGATCTAGGATGCATCCCAACTGTTTTGATAATCCCTATAAAGAGCAGATAGAGCAGTGTTTTCTTGTTGCCATGCCAACTGCCCAACTGGGAAGCTACTCAGTGATTGCTCTTGTTTTCTCTCATTTTATTCATTTTTATCACAGAGAGAAAACTTCTCAGTCTGTGCACATTCATTTTAAGGCTTGTAAAAGAGATTTTGCTCCCCCACAGGATGCTCTTTTAAAAAATCATATTTGGCACAACATTCCTACTGGCTGCGCATTTTAGTCACTAGCTTTATTTTTGTAAATTGCAGAACAGAAGCAAGGAGGGAGGGACATCTGCTGTTTAACTACATTAAAATCAATTGAAATTACAGGTTACTTGAGAGGTTATTACTTAAACTTTCCCTATTATATTCATCTGTGGTGATTCACAGCAGAAAGGATCCAAACATAGGAGAACAGAGACAGGCAAAAGTAAAAAATCCCAAACTTTAATAACACCCAAGGTTACACGCAGGTTGTCATCTATTGAGGCAACCAACACAAGGATGAGGAAAAAAGACAAAAGCCAGAGAAAGACCAAAACACACACTAAATAACGTACAAAGGTGAAGACCCAGGCAAAAGTCTAAGAACAGGCTAGAGGTCGCAAAGAATAAGCCTTACAAGAAAACACAAGGAAAGCAAACTTGAGAATGGCCGATGCCTGACTGCAGTGGACCTTTGGTTCAAAGACAGCCTTTCAACTCAATGGTGAGCAGCTAGGGTGCCAGGTGTACCGACTAGCTAAAATAACACAGGCGATACACAAAAGTGGTGGGAAGAAGAACAAAGGCAGGTGAAACAGAGTAGGACGATGACATAAACTGAGATTAAAAAAATGAACAAAAAGAGAGGGAACAGCAATCAAAGCAAATATCCAAAACCATGATGACATTAGCTGTGCAGAGAATTTTGTTTCCCTCAACTTCGACCTACCAGATGTACCAGAGCTCAATGCATGTGCTTTCAACTGCAATGGATGGTTACAACAACTAGTTTTAGTTGTGTTTACTGTCATTTTCACATTCAGTGGTTCCTGCAATGACATGATACCAAAGCTAGAATGAAAAAGTTTTCTCGTGACATGACTGTTGGATTACTCCACGAACAGACAAACACATAATGTAGTTAATTTTGCACAGATAGTTAAAGCCCCAACAAAATGACTCTCGCTGACTTTTTTCTCAGGGTGTTTTCATATCTGCAGTGTTTAGTAGTTTAAATACAACTCTGACTTTTCCTGTGCAGATTTGAACACAGTAATCACATCTGTGTACAGACCAAAATGACCAGACCAAGACCCTTTGGAGGAGGTGTTCTCGGTCCGGTTCCAAAAGAACTCCAGAGAGGTTTGTTTATGGTGCGAACATGATCTGACCTCAATCAGATCCAACTACTGGTGTTATCTGAAGCGCTGCTGATTAAAACCACGAAAGACTCACAGCCAAATTTCCCTTTTTTTAAATCAAATTTCTCAGCAACTATTTGATGGCTCAACATGTCATTTGGATCATCTTGGTATTGTCATTCATAGTGCCAAGAGTTGGAGTGTCAACAATGTTTCCCCCAAGTTTTGTTTTAGAGCCATGATCCTTTTTGTTACAGGTCTCATCAACATTTGCATGGAATGATATGACATTGTTTATAGACATTCATTGTGCCCGTGAGGTGGGATTTTTATTAAATTTGGTGACATTTTAATTTTCCCATCCCACTGCCATCATTAGCTCATCATGTAAAAATGCCAAATCCTGCAAATACCTGTGAAACTAATGACAATATCATTATCAAAAAACACTGCTCCTAAGCCACTTAATGACCACAGGCCTGTGACATTTGCCTCTGTTATAATGGAGTAATTTGAGATGATGGTTAAAGAGATGCTTCCACACACAGTGCAGGCAAATCTGAACCCATTCCAGATTGGCTATAGGTCATGCAGGGGTGCTGATGATGCACTGGGCACCCTATGGTCCTGGCAAACTTAGAGGATGCAAAGACTTTTGCACATTTTTTAAAAAAAATGGTGTCTTTTTCTTTTAGAATTTTGTAATTAGCCCAAGACTTTAGCAGAAGGATTTGCAAGTATTCATAACATTCATAAAAGCTGGCTCGATATGTTGGCTTACAGTGTATGAATATAAGGGTGTCTTATCTGATGTTCTTCTCTGCTCCTTTGGATCACCACAGAGCTGCTTATTTATTTGTGCCATACACCAACGAGCGCTAAAGCCAATACATGAGGCGGCATATTTTTAAGTTTGTAGACAGCGCAGTCAATGTGACTTTACTGAGTAGTGATGACCTGATCTTGGCCCTGTTGTTGGGGATTTCACAGACTGGTGCAAGTTGTCCTTATTCAACACTAAAGACACGGTCATGGATTTTAGGAAGGATTCTACGACCATCTCGCCTGCGGTGTTAAAGGTTTGTGCAGTAGTCTAAACACCTTGCCACTATAATTGATAATCAGCTGACCTTTGAGTTTTAGGTGTATGTTTTCTGTAGAACTTTTATTGTGAGCGATGTGATTTTTCGTTCAACAGCCCTTTTTATTGAATCTGTTATTACATTTTTTTTTTTCGTCAGCTGGTATGAGTCACTGAACCTAAAAAAAAGAAAAAGAGACTTCAAGGTATATTCAAAACGTACAGCGAAACAGGTTAGAACTTTGAACAAGGCCTAGCCATCCCTTATCTAAGGAGCTCAAGTTGCTTCTGTCTGGCTACATGGCAGCACGCAGGATAAATACACATAAAAGCTCACTGTTTCCAATGCTGCTTTTTTCTAAGTGTGTTTGTTTTCATTTGATTTATTTATTATTGTTTGATGGTTGTGTGATTTCTGCTGATTGTATAACAAATTGCCCCTTGGAGGATAATAAAGACACCCTTGATCAGCCTTGTGTGCACATTAAGATTACTGAAGGAGTTCTGAATCTTGTTAAATAATGATTATTCATACAAGGGTTGAAAAAACAATGGATTTTCATATGCAAACTGTATCCAGTTAAAGTGTGGTCTAGATGAACTTGTAAACTTCTGACTCTTTGTGTCTTTCCTGAGTTTTCCGTTGCACAGCTGTCAGTATATTGCACCATTCTATAATGAGTAAAACTAAAGACTCTGGTATTAAAAAAAAACAAAACAAATTTGAGTTTTGCTTTAAGGCTTCCAGCTGCTGAGGTGTCATAATCAACTCTGAAGGCAAAATAACTTTTCAGCTGCTTCATTGCATTTAGGCTTAAGAGTACAGTATATTATACATAAATTCAATAACATTTTCAATGTTATACACCAGAACGAAGTAAGAGAAAACCACTGGGATTCAAACTAAGCAGCTGCAGCTGTTACTTTGAAAATTAATTAATCACTTGGTAGAAAGTTGGCCTGTATCTAAACTTGGGCATCTTTGTGTTGCAGCTCATCAGCTTTAAATTTAAATCAAACATTGTTAAGCAGAGAGACAGAGAGAGAGAGAAAAAAACAAAACAGCTGACTCATTTTCAAACAACTTTGCTGTGTTTTGTGTACTCCTGATGTTACACTATTTAGCTTAATGCCACAGAAGTCCTAATCCTGTGATAATGGCGCCTTGTGCGAACTTGACAATACCTTGCTGTCCTTTTCTCCTCTCAGCATTCCTGTCAAACACCCATAAGCACGGTAATTAACGGCCTCTCAGGTGCTATAACATGGCATACCAATAGCCGTTATCTCTTCGCCGTCTTATCGTCTCCTAGCAGCTCTACCGTGGAATATATGCCTCCTGGGTAAAAAAAATGGACTCAGTCAGGCGACTTATTATCAAGCGAAATCATTCCAGCCCACTCAATGAGCACAAGGTGTCAATAAGGAATGGATAGAGTGACATTGCATGTGAGCTGCTTGGTTTCGTAAGTTATGTGCATGAGACTAATGAGAGGGAAGGTAATGCGAGTGTGTGTACAGTTTCACATAATGTTAGAATCCATCACCTTCAGCAAAGCAGGGGGAAAGCCACTCTGCTTTCCCCAGCAGGGCGAGAGACCCTTACAATAGCCAAGGAGGGATTCAGTAATCAAGGCACGCCTGTTTCTTCCTATGTTAGACAGTGCTAGAGTGAACTGAAGGCTGCATAAGGATATTATAGCATACAGCATTCTGCAGTTGCAGTATCGGTTATAGTACTTGAAGGAACAGCCCCACTGAAAATACAGTACTTTTTCCCCCTCGGTGAGCACAGATTGGATGATTTGCAGGTGAAGAAGTTAATGTAAAAGGTAATGATTCTGGTTATATGTGGTTACTCTGTTTTTTGGACAATTTTGACATGTTACTCCCACACCCCACAACACAACATAACAAATGAAAGGATTAATATGTGATTAAAGTGCAGACATTCAGCATTTTTCAATTTTAGGTGAAAAGAAATTTGCATTAATCCAGCCAAGCTATGGGGCTGTTTCCATCAGTTATTCACTGGGCCACTGAAAGAACAGCTCTGTGCCATCTCCTATTACTTTATATTTTGCTAGGAAAATTAGAAATGGGTGTAGCGATTTATTGAAAACATGTAAAAGTACTTGGAAATAAAATATATTAGGCAAAAACAGAGCTTGTACAATTCTAATGAGCTGAGAGTCAAGGAAATGACAGGAAAACGGCTAAGACAGTCCATGCTGTGTTGAAGAATAACAGTGGTCATGCCAAATCTTAAGTATGCTTCAGATATAATTTTCCAGACTTCTTGAAGGGCATTCAAAGGATTTTGGCTGCCGTTTGCTCGTTCTTGTCAAGATGATCCCACACTATTTCAGTAACGTTGAGGTCTGGGCTCTGGGGAGGCTAATCCATGACTGATGGTGTTCCACTGTGTGTTTTTCGATCCAGGTATGCTTTTACCTCATTGGCAGTGTGATTGGGATCATTGTTATGCTGAAAAATGAAGCCGTTGCCAACGTTACACTTTTCAGATGTAATTGCATGATGGATCAAAATCTGACGGTACTTTGCTGTGTTCATGATTCCATCAGGCAAGATCCCCAGTCTGTCTGGCTGAAATGCAGCCCCAAACCACAGCAGAGCATCCACCATGTTTTACAGATAACTGTAGACTCACTGTTGTACCTCTCTTCTGACCTCTTCTATACATATTGATGGCAGCTTGAACCAAAATTTTCAAATTTGTTTTCCTCACTCCATCAGACCCATTGCCACTGATTTTTAACCCAGTTCTTGTGTAATTTGGCAAAACTTTTCTTCCTGTTTACCTTCTTTAAGAATAGCTTCTTGACAGAGACTCTTCCATTCAGACCATTTCTGATGACACTTCAACAACCAGTAGATGGATCAACTGAAGGTCCAGATACATCGCTTAGGTCCTGTTTCAAGTCGTTGCAGGATTTTTCCCCCTATTTCTTAAGGACACAACTTTCAGGAACTGCTCATCTGCTGTAGATAGTTGTTGGCACAAAAATACAATGTTATGCCTGTCAAACTGTTAGCTTTGACATTTTTCTAGAGAAATGGTAACAAATTATATGTTTTTGTGGCAGGGAAGCTACATCTTAAAGCTGGTTCTTTGCTAACTTGTCTGCTTTATGTAAACACAACACTTGTTCATAATGTCATCCCTTGGGTTAGGAGCTTTTTTTATGCTAGAATGATTCATAGGTCAGTGTTAAGTGGCTTAACAAACCAAAAACATTCCTCTGGAAATGGTCAGGTACAACTGACCATCCAAAGCAACCGATACCCAAAGAAAAGCTTTAAATGATATTCTGAAACCCTGTATTGTGTATTGATTGATAATAACTGTGTGATGTTGGTGGATAAACATTTAGATCGTTTCTAAAGTGAGGAAAGCTAACCACCATCAATGCACGCAGTTCCCTATTAATTTGTATTTGTACAAACTAAGATAATATTAAATAAAATGCTATTCTTTGTTGAATTAATTAATGAAAATCCTTCATTAATAAACACATTACCAAGATGTCCTCAAGCAGGACACCAGTGACTGCCCAGCTTCCTTATAATGCTAAGGTAATCCTTCACAAAGACAAAGCTGTCACATCATTCAGTGCGTGTGATATGCAACATAGATTTAGTTGTCAGAAATAACAATAATTTAATCAGGTTTATCCATAATTGTGGCTGATTGACTGATAATTGTTTTGACTGACATTTG
>VUQG01005081.1:29236-44462 GCA_015106755.1 Etia nguti | reverse complement strand
CTGTGGTGAAACTTTAGGAGCAGCCACAACTACTTTTTGTTCTACAAGATTTTTGGTCAATAACAAGTTTCTCTCTGCAAATTGGCTCCAGCAGCATTTCACCGACACTTCCACACTTGACTCTTCGTAAAACATCCATTTGTGGAATTCTGGGTCTGGTTTATACCAGGTGTGACAGGATCCTCTTTTACTAAAAAGTCCATCCTGATCATTCCTTAAAACATTGAATCAAAATGTCTGAGGTCATTATAGTATGTTATAGCAGAGTCTGTATGAGCCTTAGTGCTCCTCAAAAAGCTGTTTTAACGTCTACATTCTTCCATGGATCTCATTTTTGCCCAGTGTGCCTGGTTTGAGTGCAGAGTTTCTTAGACATTTCTCTTGTTAAAAAAAAAAAAAATACCCAAACACAACTTCCTGGATGAGCGGTCCTGGAAAGGCGCACTACTTTTTCAAGTCTTTATTTATTGATAATGTCTCATTGTGGATCTGGAGGCCATTGGTCTGCAAGGGTTTACATGAACTGGCCTCAAAAATAGCTTTGTAACCCATCCCAGACTGACGTATTTATCACTTTCTTCTTAATTTCTTCAGAATTTATTTGGATTTAGGATTACTGTGTTGCTGGAAGGTCATTTAACTGACTCTGCGCTTCTGAAAAAAGTAATTTTTAGTTAGGGCTGGAAGTAATCAGGTGTGGTTGTCTAGTCCAGCTGTAACCAGTTACTAACACATTGGTAGTTTTTTAAGAGAACCCATATATTTGTTTTTTTTGTTTGTTTGTTTTTTTTTACACAAGGTCAGTTGGTATTAATTGACCTTTAAGACTTATTTCTACTTAAGTTGCACACAAAAATGGAAGAAATCAGAACATGGGGCCAAACATTTTTTTGAACCACAAATGACAAGATTTTATTTCATGACCTTATAAGGACAAATCCACCTGTCTCCAGGAGGAGGCAATCCTCATCAATTAGTACACAAGACTACGAGTTTAATGAGATTATTCTATTTCATCTTTAAGCTAGAACCTGTTAGCATTACCATTCACTAGTATTACACACAATAATCACATATAAAACTTAAAAGAGAAAAGCACTAAAATAAAACCCAACTTTATCTGTGTGTTTCTGCTGACCTCTACTGTTTAACCTTCTTCATTGCAGTGAAGCAGCATCCTTCTGGTTGTGACTGGTTTTGTCAGTACAGTTTTACATTAACATTAACAGGCATTACAAATGACAGCATGACCGAACAATAACTCCTCAATTTGAGTCTAAATATACATTTTCACTGCTGGTTATATTTATTCTTAATTCATCTGGTAACAATGGCTCTGACATATAACTTGGTGTGTCCAAAAACACACTGCTCTTTATTTACACAAAAAATATAATAAACCATAATGGACACAGAAAGTATAAAGCTGGAGGATTTCTGACGCTGTGCTTGTGGCACATGATTTAATGTGACTTACGGTAACTAAGCCCTTGTTACATTCCTGTTGTGACAAGTCACAATATGTCTTCTGTGAAAAAGGTTTCACTACAGTACACAACACCACTGGGTGTTCTCAGAAGTGAAACACACTTAAAGACTTCCACCACAGCAGGCTACAAAACACTGATTTAAACTTTGGTATAAGAGTCCTCTTTAAAACTAATATAGTAATATGCATATACTTGCATGAAATCCACATTGAAGTCATGGAGAGTACATGTAGATAACATCTAACAAACAAAACTGCTGACACCACATGTCATTAAGGTTCTTTTATTTACCTTAATGATTGTACCCGTTTCCTTTGATTGTCCTGATAAAAAGACAAAGCTTCAGACCTCTACTTCTTTCTCCCCTATGCTAGCACAGACTGCTCTGCTCTCAACCTGGATTACTTTGGTCCTGAGGAGGAAAGCAGGTCCAGCAGTAGCACCCAAAGCCAGAGTCCCCCTCCAGGTAAATAACTACACCTCTCAATTGTGATACTACCTTGGAGCAATACAGAAATGAGCCTAGATCAGGGGTGGACAATTACTTTTCTCAAGAGGCTACATCAGAAACTGGGACTGTTGTGGAAGGCCGGACCATTAAGCTGAACTTAATTCTGCTCAATATTACTTTTATCTATTCAGTTCAAATCACAACAACAGTCTCCTCATGGCGCTAAATGTTATAAGGTAAAGACCCTACAATAATACGGAGAAACTCCAGCAATTAGACACCCTATGAGCAAGCACTTTGGTGACAGTGGGAAGGAAAAACTTCATTTTAACAGGAAGAAACCTTCAGTAGAACCAGACACAAAGAGGGGCAGCCATCTGCCACGACTGGTTGGGGGTGGGCTTATCTCTTTATAAGCTTTTTAATGCATCCTCTCACAACAGTCCCAGTTTCTCATTTGGGAACTTGGGAAAATTAATTGCCCACCCCTGCCTTCAATGCTGCTTATGTTGTATGTCTTGTTATAACGTAACACTTTTGTGTAAAGGAATTGATCCAGAGCTGTATGAGTTGACCATCAGCAAGCTGGAAATCAACACTAACAGCAGCCACCCAGAGGACACTTTGAACCGCCTGATGTCCTCTGCAGAGAAGACGAGTATTTCAGTGAGGTCAGTGAATCTGATATATGATCAGTTTTTAGTTTTAAATTGAAATAATTCAAAGGCCCGTTTAACTGTTACTGTTTGGTTGTGTGTGCTCTCTGATAGAAAATTCCTGCCGAGTGAAGAGCTGAGTGAAGAGACTTCCAAGGTGATCGCTGTGCTTCCTAACCTGTCTTTCATGCAGGCCAAGGTCCTCATGTTCCCAAGCGTACTCCTACCCAAAGCATGCTGTTCTCCAAAATAACAACACTATTTATATTTACAACAAAGTGCATTGTGAAAATATGAGGTATTTTTGTTAAACACACAAATGGAAGAGGGCAGAACATTTTATAACACAACTGATCATTTTAAACACGTTGTGATATGATTGCTTGTGTGAAGAGTTCTCCTTCCACTGTTTATTCCAGCTGTCTGCAAACCTCTTTTATACACTGCAGGTGAAACACTTCAGAGTATAAAAGAGGACAAAGGACACACCCGTGCATCCTCGATTGTAGCTCCTTGTAGCAAGACCTGCAGATGCATTTTAGGAACTGAGACAGGATCAAGAATCGGGGAGATGAGAAGGCACAAATTTGAGAAATGAGAAAACCCTTTAATCTTTCACTTGGCCTTGGCCTGTTTTCCCATGCATGGGCTGTTTGAATAGGTATAGAATAAGTACAGTATACTACTACATGTGAGGTCACATGAAATCATAGTATAGACAGTGACTGAAAAGCCCCCTTGTGGGATTTGAATACTCCATAGTATAAAGACTTATTGGGAAACAGAGGTTGGTTTTCCTACTTTAGTAAAAATACTCCACCTGCTGGCTATCCCCTGCCTTTAGGGTGAAAGTTGTGAGTAAAAAGAATATCCTCACATGTAAGGATATTCAAATTTCAAAGCATACGAAACTGCAAACTGCACTGTGGAAGAACAGCAGCAACAGTACAGTGTGTAGAAGTATTATTCTCCTCAATGTGCAGTGTTGTGATTTAGTTTGGTTTAACGTCCCTTTCACCCACATTTATTTAGTCTGTTACAGGAAACACGTCAGTCTAAATGGATATTTTTATATGTATGTTGTTATTTGTACCTAAAAACCACACACACGGCTATTTTAATGTAAGACTATAACGGACAAATCGTATAAAAGACAGAAAGAATGTGATTATGTAAAGTGGCCTTTTCAAACAGTTTTTTTGTTTATTTAATTTCAGCTTTAGCGAGATCACCTTTGTTTTCACTTTTTCTTTTTTCTTCCTCTATTACAAAGTTTTGCTTCATGCCAGTTACAGTGTTCTGTTACGGTCTATTTTAGTATTAGGATGCTATACATGTGTTTCCATATTCAAGTCACTGAAGTATTTGAGGTTTCTTTGATGATATTTTTTTTTTCTGTTTCCTGCTCCTGGCTGATTTTTTGTTTTTATGTTTTACGATGTCCACAAACTAATAGGCTATATGTTCCTGAATATTTTAGAAAATATTAAGCATTATGTTTGTTCATTTGTTTGTTTCCAATGGTTTTATGTTACTGAGGTGCTTTGGAGTATAAAAAGATTGTCCTGAAATACTGCTGTGACCAGCTTGTTGTCCACTTGCGCACATTCCTGTGAAACAAACAGCTGCTTCCTGTAGTCACTTCACAATAAAATGAAGTGTTTATGTACAGTCATGACAGTCAAACAAAAGAACACCTTCTTTGAATCTGAAACGGGCCTGCCCGATCTCACAAGCAGCCTTCTGTCAAACAGGAAGTCACTAATCCCAATGCAGGTGGGAGCAGGCGCATTCAGCCTGGAGAGCTTGTCTTGAAGTAGAGCTGGGATGATGGTGTTGAAAGCATAACTTTAGTGCACGGGATCCAAGAGGGGGGTCAATGATGGGTTTGAAATGGGACGGCACAACATCCTCAAACATCTTCGTTGCTAATGACGTCAAAGCAACAGGACTGTAGTCATCAAGGCGAATTTTCCTTGTTTTTGGGAAACAGAAAAATGGTTGAGGCCTTAAAGCAGGCTGGTGCATTTCTCCAGTGAGGTACTGAAGATATCAGCTGAAGTACATAGTACTTCAGGGTGGAATGAGACACCAAGTCTGCTCAAGCTGTTTTGCAAAGGTTCTGTCTGTTGAAGAGTCTATTTACATCTCTTTCAGAAGCAGTTTATGAAACATTAAGTACACTCCATAAATCAATACTTTATGGAACTGTCTCTCACAGAGGAATTTTACCCTACTCTTCTTTACAGTGTTGCTTCAGTCCATTGAGGTTCAGGGTATATAAAGGTCCTGTCCTGTTGTATGAACCAGCTTGGACCAAGCTTTATCTATGAGACAGATGGCCTTACATTTGACTCTAGAATAATTTGGTATGCAGAGGAGTTCATGGTCGAGTCAGTAACTGCAAGGAGCCCAGAGCCTGTGGCTGCAAAGCAAATCCAAATCATAACACCTACACACACTGCTTCTGCTTTTGGCTTAGTTTTTGCTAAATAAATAATGACACATTGTAATATGTCATGGGTTGTTGATTATCAGAGGTTTAATTTTCCTAATTTTAATGCCTGCTAAGGATCAGATTATTTTTATTATGTCCTGATTTGTAAAACCTGAGAATTGAAAGAGGGTGTACTTTCTTTTTGAAAGAAAGGGGGATTGAAAGTGTTATCGGAAACTAATCAAATAAGGTAAAAGGAATTTGTTCTCTCCTTTTTCCTATACTAAATAAAAATATGTCTGGAAGTGTGAAAGGGTAATTCTAAATTAATATGTTTGTATAAGATACATGGATTGTGTGCAGCCATTTATAAATATAGTTGTGTCAGAAGTGAAACACTCATCATGGGCCTGAATTTCTTGGTAATTTTGGACTTGCAATGATTTATTTGAACTGTTAATTTCCCAGGATGGAACGATTGTACAGCATATATCTTTCTTTGTTCAAAAAACACAAATCTGAATTTATTTGGGATTTTCTCTAATCCACACAAGATCACAAGTGCACATGCAGGCTCAAATATATATACACTCACTTAAATATTTTAAAAGGTTCTGCAATTTAATTTAACTTGACGAGACCTATTAACTTTGCATTGGTGATTATGATTGACTATGACTGTAGTTTCTCTTTGCCAGCATAAAAGGAATTTGTTTAACAGCACTCATTGGATTGGCCAACACTCAAAACAATGAGAAATTCCAAGGAACTCAGTGAAATCTTATTAGGACTGCAGATTTACTCAAGTTGGGAATGTCTATTGGAGTAAGTTTTAAACAACTGCAGATTACAAGATCATCAGTTCAAACAAGTACAAGTACAAATTATTCTTATGTGCCACCACTTTTCCAAGGTCTGGAAGAAGATGCAAATTGTCACTCTCTGGTGACAAAAAATTGGTTAGGGTTTTCAGGAACAACCCAGAAACCACCTGGTTCTCAAGTCTGCCAAGAACTGGAAACTGTTGGAAGACCAGTGTCAGAAACTGAGGTATTTGGTCACAATAACAGAGGGTATGTTTGGAGGGGTAAAGATGATGCTTTCAAACCTAAGAACACTGTACAACCTCTTAGTATGGTGGTGCTAGCATCATTCTCTGGTGCTATTTTGCTGTCAGTGATTCTGGTACATTGCACAAAGTGGATGGAATAATGAAGGAGGAGGTCCAGCTCCAAATTCTTGCAATGATTGTAGTAGTAGTTAGATAAAAGCTAGATAGTTGAAGCCAGAACACAGGTGGGCGCTCCAGGTTAGGTTCACCAATGATCTAAAACACGCATCAAAACTGGACCGAATGAATACCTGTCCACCCAATTATTGTTTTTTTTAAAGTCATTAAAGATGTATACTATGCAGTACGTAAACCTCTAACCACAAATTTATGTGTGCACAATATGTAGATGGTTTATAACACACGTGTATTATTTTTGTGATTATGTTTTTCCCTTTCTTCTTTAACTGTATGTAGGTTGATCTTATGAAATAAAAAAATAAAATAAAATTTGAAATAAATAAATAAAACGCGTTTTATGGGAAGAATTCAAAGATGAACAAGAGAATGTATGTCATTTGAACACACCGGATGAGCACCCTTCCCTTCCTCCTTTCGGCCGGGTTGGTGTGTCTTCCTTCCGGCTTTGCCGAAGAAAGTTGAGGGAGGTTCAGCAGCAACTGGGCTTTTACATAATGGACAGCCAGGGAAGGAAAGTGGTGGTCTGCGACAATGGGACCGGGGTAAGCTTACCGTTTTACCTCGGCGTGTTACCAGCTCGAGTCTTGCTCTAAAAGGAGCCGTTATGTCGACCGATTTGCTGAAACAGGAAGTGGGTCTGTCACCGTCCAAGCTAGCTAGCGTTAACTGGGTGTGTAGCTAGCCAGTTAGCCAGCTAATTTTCATTCATCCAGTCCTGATGCGGAAACGGCCCGCAGATTGGATGGAAATGCAAGGATAAAATTTAGTTAAAATCTCTAGTTGTGCTGCTCACTTCTGCATAACTCCCTTGATTAATAGTTAACGTCCTAGGTGCAACCACCGGTTAGTAAGCTAACCGAGCTAGCCTTTCTAGTTAGCCTTTAACAGCTGGCTGTCTGGTTTCTGCTGTCTGGCAGCTGCGTCAGTCATTTCAGCGATTTGTTCGGCAAACCACACGGAATTTGCAGATTCATTCTTTCCATGCTGTAGTCGGGGTTTGCTTTCCAAGGACCGGAGCTAGATGTTTTTTCACTCAGTGTCGGCTAGGTGTAACGCTAGCTAGGCCGTGTCAGGTGAATTGAGGAACCACCTTTACGTTTTCTCATTCCGCAGCTTACACCAACTTCGCTCATTAAAAATTTAACCCAGGCAGCCATCAGTAAGGAGTCCGGGAAGACCTCAGCAGGTGTATTTCTGCACGCATCTGTGTATCTGCACGTCGCTGTGTGTTTACATGTACTTATTGATTAAAATTGGGGGCTAAACACTCGGAAGTTATGGGTGTGTAAAATGAAACATTGCGAAAGAGCCCCCACCACAAAGGAAAGTAACCACCATCCAAAAAGCTGCTCATATTTGCACTACATCTGACACATTTTTGTGGTCTTTTTGTCCCCAATTGTAATTATCAACATGAATGATGTACTGCTGTTTCCTTGTAGCTGTACTCCCTCTTAATAAAATACTCAGCTTGTGCGCCATCAAGCATTTAATATAAACTTTGCTGAGCATTGTTTATTCTTCTGAATTGCTTATTGCACACACACAGGTAGCACTGTTTCTTTTGGGGTGTAGTGGCTTCCTTGTCTAAACGTCAGCAGTCAAAGAGGATGTTGGCTCAGCATGTTACTGACTAATAAGGCTCTTTTGAGTTGTGAGTCTTTCAAGAGCTTTCTGTGAAGCAGGGGAAAAAAACAGCCCTGTGTCAGAGTTGAACTGAGAAGTCAAGAGGAAGTGAGACGAGTCTGAACCACAGCCGTATATGTCACTAGCAGATTTGTTAAGAGCGCTGTTGCATGCTTTTTCACAGTCCAATGTAAATGCTGTTTTTTGTTTTTTTGCATGCAGAAAAAAAGTTTAGACTATTAATTGTTTAGTTTACTCTTGTATTTGATAGTCTTTCACTGAATTTTACCATAACGGTTTCCAAATTGCATGTTTGCAGTCTGCATCCCTTGTTACTTGGTTACATTTTGTGCTGTGTATTGATGCAGAAAAGGTTTTAGTAGTTGGTTCAAAGCAAGTTAAATTGGTGCAAAAAAGTGTGTGTAGAATCAGAAAACAGGCAAATATGTTAATTAGAGCTAAAACAACTTCCTGTAATGGTATTTGCGGCTGCTGTTTTAGAGGTAATCGTACAACAATGCACCTCTGATGCCATCTTTCCTTGGTCTTCGGTTATCTGAGCTCATGCAACTATTCTAGCTGAGCGGAAAGAACAGCAAATTGTCTATATCTCCATTTGGTGTACATGATAGTCTTTGTAGCTCTCACAAAATTGATTTTCACAAATGGTTCTAATAATATTTTATTTGTTGGTAATAACACAGAAGGTTTTTTTAATGTATAAATGTGAAAAGCACAGATGCAGAATATTAATGTTAAATATCTTTGTTTATATGTTTTTGCATTAAAAAGGAAATTAGGCACAGGTATAAAAACATCTTGTATACTTGAGGTTTTCTATCAGTCTACAAATACAGGAACTGACCACATTTAGACATGCAGTACATGAAACGTGCATCGTCATCAAACGTGCTCATTCTGAATATAATTGGGGTCTTTGTTATCAATAGGATGATAGTGATGTTTTCAAGCTCTGTTCTAGAATTTATCTTATCAATATTTCCTAATCACTTCCTCTGTGCTCTGGTTTTCTTCCCTTTTTGTCTCTCTATTGTAGTTTGTCAAGTGCGGCTATGCAGGCTCCAACTTCCCAGAGCACATCTTCCCTGCACTCGTTGGGAGACCCATCATTCGTTCTACAGCCAAAGTGGGAAACATTGAGATCAAGGTACAGACTGTTCCTCCTTATGCATTTTTTTCCACTCAGCTTGAGGAAATGGGTCATCGGACAAAAATATAAGTTAAAAACAGGAGAGAGGAAAAAAATCAAGATGTGAAATATACATTACAGAATAAAGTCAGTCTCTTATAGGGCTGTTCGATATAATGATATATATCGGATGACGATATGAAAAGGTCTATCGTTTCATAATAGGCTATCGTTTGTTTCATGGTGTCGCAAAATTAACTGTTTACGGCAATATTTTTCATCGTTTTGATGGTCACTGTAGAATTAATTAAAGTGCTCTCTTTCTCTTATATTTAAAATAACCACACTATGGACGGACAAGTGACTGCTTTTATGCGTTGTCGTAGCAACAACGATGGTGTGGCTCCGCCATCCGCTTGTTTATTTTCTACAAACCTTTCACAATAAAGCCGAAGATCCTGTTGAGATTTTTCAAAATAAACTGAATCACGTGAAATAGTATGCAGAGTGTTTATGGATGAGAAGCAAAAAAGAGCCGTCAGGTGCTAAAAAATAAACCTTAGAACAGACTTTTCCCCGCAGCATGCCCTGTAATAAATACTCACAAAGAAAATGTCGGCCGTTACAACTTATGTCTAAAAATGTATAGTTTCATGCATCGGTCAAAACACTGGACTCCAGGTACACGACGCCCAGCTGAAAACACTTCACGCAAGTCGAGCTGCCCGAGATTCACAGAATGTACAGAAAATGTAAAACTTTTGTGATTTATATCGTTGTCGGGATGATAGATGTCTTATATCGGGATATGAGATTTTGGTCAGTTCGCACAGCCCTCTTATCGTCTCTTATATAAGCACAGTGTCAAAGTAATAGACAGTCCAGATCCACTCTTGACTGAGTTGGCAACCCACTGCATCTCTGGATAATACTTTAAACACCAGCCCACATCAAAACTAGCTGGTCCTTTTATTTTAGTAGGCAAGACAGCAGCGGTGTAAATGTCTTGACAGCTTCACATTATTTTGGCATGGTGCCTATCTCTACCTTTCTCCTTGTCCTTTCCACTTTTGTTTGTTCATTTTTTTTTATATGTCTGCCTCCTCTTCCTCCATGTTTTGTTCCTCTCCTGGTGAAGTAGAATGTCCAGAAAATGGTGAGTTTAGATTGGTGTGTGCTTCTGATTCTTGCTTGCTATAGAGAGCTGTGTCATGTATTGAAATGGAAAATTAAGCCCCTTGTTTGATTGATTGAGTTTTTCTTTTGTTTTGTCAAGTATGTTTCATTAATTTATTTTTTCATCACTCATTCTGATCCCATTTTTGTACTTCCTCACTACCTTTTGTTTTTTGGGTGCAAAGCTGGGTATTGCCAGCCGGTAAGGCCAATCCACAGCAGTTTTTTCTCCAGGCTGAGAGTGTTAGCAGAAATAGCTGCAGTGAATCATAGGCCAGCTGTTATCGATGGAGTGCTAAAAGAGATTTTGGACCGGTTCCATTGTCAAAGTCTCTGATCTCCTGCTGCATCCTGACAGCTACCCTCCCACCAGTCCTGAAGCAGTTTTCAGCTGAAAACAACTTAAAATGTCACCCAGAGCAATGTGTGCCAAAGGACAGATTTTTCTGTATCTGTATGTATCATATGTATCTATTTTTCCAGCCATTTTAAAGCAGTCAACATATTTTAATTGATTAATGTCCAATATGAAAAAAAAATAATTCTTCATTCTAAGTGCAGAGGAAGTGCCCATACTTGAGGATGCATGGCAGACAGCTGTGGTGGAGATGGAAACACATCTGTTTTTCTTTCCATTTTTTTCTTCTTTCTTTCTTTTTTCTTTAATGACACCACATGGAGGCAATGCCTGTGACTGGTACTCATTAATGCCAAAGAACACAGGATGAACCCATAAAATGGCTGCCTTCAGTAGGCTTTTGATGTCTCCCAGTGGAACGTGAGATGCTTGACTGTGTGGCTAACACTGAGCTCTAACCCAACAGTTGTTTACATTTTGCCGGGGTGCCTTGCATGCAGATAGTTGAATGGGGCTTAAACGAGTGGTGTACTGTAGCTAAAGGGAAGTGTTTCCAGGTGTATATGCATGGAAAATGATGCCTTGTTGTGCATGGTGGGTAATTGAGTTTTAAGTCAAACTGCTACACGAATGCTTTTGTTGTCAGATGACAGAGGTTTCTAGGTGGCAAGTAGGCAAATGAGATGACTGAGTTTAATTTCCAGACCGAGGCTATGTACTTATCCTTGTGCCCAGTGACTCTGATTGTTCCACAGTGGGCTCCACAATCCTGAGGGCTCTGCTGCCCTGTTTTTAAATATTTATCTCTGTTAAATTTCCTGCAGGACCTGATGGTGGGGGATGAGGCTAGTGAGCTGCGCTCCATGCTAGAGGTCAATTATCCAATGGAGAATGGCATTGTCAGGAACTGGGATGACATGAAGCACCTGTGGGACTACACCTTTGGCCCAGAGAAGCTCAACATCGACTCCCGCAACTGCAAGATTCTGCTGACCGAGCCCCCCATGAACCCCACCAAGAACCGTGAGAAAATCATCGAGGTAACATTAAAACTGTCATTATCAGAGGCAGCATCTTGCAGCCTGGGAAATGGATTTTTCAAGCATAGCAGAAGTTGCAGTTTGGTTAATCCTCCGTGAAATGACTTCATTGTGTGGTACTTCTGCATTAGGCTACAGAAATAATTTTACACCCACGTTGCCCGCTGTAGTGTGTCTAGTTTCTCAACAGTTGTACTTCCTGTCCTCTGCCACAGGTGATGTTTGAGACCTACCAGTTTGCAGGAGTCTACATTGCTATTCAGGCTGTGCTGACACTGTATGCCCAAGGTAGAGGCCTTTACATACATGTTTAGTCAAAAACAGACACTAACCTTTTTCTGTTGCATAACACAGCTTTCATGTCACAGACATTTTACACTTGTTCTTCTGCTTCCTTCCGCCTCATCCAGAAATTAATTTTAGCCCTAAAGTGCGATTATAGGCCCTTCAAGCAGACAGTTATAAAATGTATTGTACTATTTGCTTTATTACTATGTACGTCATTAAGCTTAGAAACAAGACGGCTGTTAAAGTTAATTGTGGAAGTTTTTGTGTAGCAGTATTTAGCTACCACACACACACTTCTTGGTCAAAATGTTTGTTCTTACAGACCAACACAATCATATTTGTGCCAAAACATTTATAGTTAGTATTTCATTATCAGTATTTCTGACATTAGCTGATATGTTGTGCAAACACAGCTCTGAGTGAGGTCTGTCTATTATTCGACTATTTTATCACATTTTGGTTTTTTTTTAAAATAAGCAATTACCTACTTATAACTGCTACAGAGCAGTTATA
The DNA here is from genome assembly GCA_015106755.1 of Etia nguti. Taxonomy (NCBI): domain Eukaryota; kingdom Metazoa; phylum Chordata; class Actinopteri; order Cichliformes; family Cichlidae; genus Etia; species Etia nguti. The sequence goes on along the minus strand of VUQG01005081.1, from coordinate 32,025 downwards.
AGTAGGTAACTGTTACATTAGCTGTGTTATTGCAGCAGTTTTTTTTTTGTGTGTGTGTGTTTACCCAGCCAGCAGTAATCAGCAGCTGCAAGCACACTCTGGATAAAACTCACCTTGCTTGATAGAATTGCAGGTTATTAACTGTAGCGTGTGTTTGCATTTCAGGCCTTCTCACTGGTGTGGTGGTGGACTCGGGTGATGGTGTCACGCACATTTGTCCTGTGTATGAGGGCTTCAGTCTGCCCCACCTGACAAGACGTCTGGACATCGCAGGCAGGGACATCACCCGCTACCTCATCAAGGTATCCAGTTTGAATAATGTCATCAAAGTGTTTCCACATGAGGTGGAGATTTAAACACATTTGATTTTGGCAAAATACTCTTAGATTAATCTTTAAATAGCAGGTTCTGTGAGAACTCCATTCTAAGATCCAACTTCCAAAATGTGTTGGAGGACGTGAGTGAAAATGTGCTGCTGAATGCACAAGTTTGAATACGTTTTGTAGCGTATAAAAAAATATGTTGCAGTTTAGTCTTTTTGTGGGAAGTCTTTCATATGTCATCGGATTCTTTGTTTGCTACTAAGTGGCAAGATCTTAATTTAGAGAAGCTCAACTTCCTCCAGTGCAACTTGATATATTAGGAGATTACATTAAGTGTCTCTCTGCTTTTCCTTCCCTATTCCCTGACCTCTTTCTTATTCTACATGTGCAGTTGTTACTGTTGAGGGGTTATGCCTTCAACCACTCTGCAGACTTTGAGACGGTGCGCATGATGAAGGAGAAGCTGTGCTATGTAGGCTACAACATCGAACAGGAGCAGAAGTTGGCGCTCGAGACCACCGTGCTGGTGGAATCATACACGGTAGACTCTCTCATGTTTATTCTTAACACTAATAAATCACTGACAAATGCAGTTACATTTGGTGTGACATTGTGAGAGAATTGATCCACATGTTTGATGTTAATCCCAAGCTGGTTGGTACAGTTGCCTTGTGAATGCCAATAAAAGATTTTAGGGTGTGTCGTTTTGGAAAGCGTTATCAAAACACTGCAGCTTGCATAAAAAGGGCGTTAAAATGATTGCTGCCCTCACATGGGCTTTGTGTGCATTAGTCACTCATGGAGCCGAGCTTTATATAACAAAAATGCAGTAAAATAATGATAAAAAAATTCTAAATACATTAACTACATACATTAATAGTCATTAACTCAAGTATACCAGTAAGTAGCTCTGTGCATTGAATCTTTTAAAATTTTTATTCCAATTTTGGCTCTCAGTGAGTCAAGTCACTTTCATTTATCCAGCACATTTAAACAAACAGACTTCGACTCCACTCCCAAAAACACATAACCCATGAAAAAAAACACTAAAATTACAAATTGCAATTATGATAATAAACAAATGAATAAAATCGGGTTCTGTTTTGTAGTGGTTAACACAATTTTCTAACGCACCAAAGGTCTCCAGTTCAAGACACAGAAGAGGCACAAATTGCTGGTCTGTGCCAAATCAAAACATGCAGATATATCCTCTGTTGTGACCCCTTGTAAATAAGGGGGCAGTCAAAAGAAGCTTTAAATAAAAAAATAAATATTAAAAAAAATTACTAATCATTTTTTTCTTTAAAAAAATAAGTTTAAATCCATAATTTTTCCAAACCTTGAGTATTATATTTATTAAATAATTGTGATTGATAATTTTCACTGTAACCAAGCAGTCCTACCCATCATGGGTACGAATGTGCAAAAACCTGTTGAAACTCTGAAATGTATATTTTTGGCATATTAAGCATCTATTTTATTTAGGTCGAACGCTTTTACAAGTCAGCATATTTCCAGCCCTGAGGGGTTGCACGTTTTTTGTTTTGTTTACTTTTTTCCTTTAAAATGAGTTCTTTTTACGCACTCCACATGTGCACAAGTTTCCTATTTCTGCCTAAAATAGCATCAGTGCAGACAGAATCCCTCCCAAAGGATTTGTTATTCAAAAGTGGCAGTATTTTGAAATAATCAAAACTAATGGGGTAACTAAATCTGTTTCAGCACTGAGCTAAGTAGACTACCACATGCCCACTGTTGGTCCAGTTGGCAGCTTTAGTACAGGGCAGTGCTACTGACTAACAGTTTTCTCTGAGACTCAGACATATGGGGGTGCAGTGTTCCTCCGTCAGGCTTGCTTTTCTTTCCGAGGTCCATTTCCCTGCAGAGAGAACCACAGAATCTAAACGTCGGTCCTGGTGTCTGTGTTACTGCACGCCTTTCCGAGTACATGTTGTGTCTCAGAGCGCTCTGACCATGTGTGTTTGGGTTAGTGTAGGCGACTGTGTGCGTGTAGGTGAATAGGTGCGTGAACATGTATGTGTAAGTATGGTTCTGTGTGCCGAAACAAGGAGGGCAATGTACCTGTGGCCGAAAGGTCCTGAATTGCGCGTTACATCATTTCCTGTGCAGCCACTTTGCGGCAGTGGCTAGGCTCTGCTTCCTCCCACTGCCCTTGGCTGAATGAAGCCTTTTTATAGTCACATGCATTCACTATAGTCAGTTTGAGGCCAGCACTCTCTGTGCTCTAACTTGCTGTACAGTGTCACCAGTCTGGGAGGATTTTATTTTCTTTTGAGAAGTTAAACCTTCCTTTCAGTATCAATCATTATTCTCACTGTCGAGTTTCACACCCTTGGGCACTCTTGTACATTAAATCTTACCTCTTCATTAGTGTCATGTTTTTTTTTTTTTGTTTTTTTTTTTCTCCCTCTTTTTTTTTTTTTTTTTTTTTCCCTCTCCCTCCCC
>VUQG01005080.1:5148-45501 GCA_015106755.1 Etia nguti | reverse complement strand
AATTTTTAAAAAAAATTTTTCCCCCTTTTTTTTTTTTTTTTTTTTTTTTACATTAATTGCCCAAATTAGCAATTCTAAACATTTTAAGGATCATTAGCTCCATGTGATCTTTTGGACATCCATCCTTTTTCTTAACCACTTATCCAAGGGTTGCAGTCAAGCTGGAGCCTAGAGGCATTTCAGAATTAACGTAACAAGCATGGCTTTGGACTGTGGGTGCAAGATGTACTACCTGGAGGCAATGCAAGGAGAACATATAAGCCTATACAAGCCTGGAGGTTTAACCCAATAACTTTCTTGCTGTGAGACAACAGTGTTAACTACTTAGCTAGCAATACTGCATAATCATTATCATTCAAATGTCATCCCATCTGCTCACAGCTACATTAGAAAGTTATGAAATGCTTTATAGGTAGGGTAAATAAAGTATGAAGGCTCGAAGGTTTTGTGATACAAAGCAAATTTTGCCAGTTTCCTCTTCAATTTGTGTATTTTAAGGGAAATTGAATTCAATTGTATTTATATAGTATAGTATAGTATAACTGATGGTAGCCCGAGACAGCATGTTTAGCCCATTCAGGTTGCCTGATGAGCTTCATTCCAGTAGCAGGTCTAGTATCTGTTTCTTTGTGCAAAGAGAGAAACAAGCGAGCACTGTCAAATGCCTTCCAGCGGGCTATAAATGTGCATGTTTCTGGCCAAACTCTTAGAAGGGTATTCACGAGTGTGGTGTGAGGTCCCAACATCCTTTAGTGGGGCCCGCGCTCACAGCCCAGCACCGTGCTGTTCGACTGGCATTAAAGGACACCAGAAAAGGCAGGTTTCCCACTGGTGCCACATTCTCTTCACAGATAATGTTGCAGGCATCATATTGTGTGCCATGGCATCTCCGGACTCATTCACGCCAGTACCCAATTGTGAACTTGCTCTTATTTGTGAACAGAGCGGACACCACTAGGAGGCCTCCCTGTTGTGCTGTTCTTTAGAAAATTGCTTTTTGGGGGTTGCCTGTTTGTTGCCTCTCCAGTGCACCTGTTTTCACTTTCATTAGTACCAAAGCAGGTGAAATGCAGTGATTTACAGTGATGTATGCTTGCAAACAGTAAGATTGATGCTCTGAGAATTGAGTGTTCTCTTTTTTTTTTTTTTTCCAAGCAGCGTATTAATGGACAGAGTATCAAAAGGTTTCTATGCCAAAAAACAGTGACTGAAGAAATATAAGATTTACACTTGTGGAGAAAGCGAGGAGACATCCTCTCACCCTCTGCTCTCTCTTCCTTTACATATTCAGCTATAACACACATGAAGACGTAGCGCAGACAAAGACAGATGTGACATTAATCTAACGGTGTCAAAGTAATAAAACACCCCCACTTTGCCCCCCTGTTCAGTTCTGATACACATCAGTGACATTTAGGGTCGATGGAAAATCTAGTTAGTGCTACTGCTCTTCCTAAATGACAGCAGATCAAACTTCAAGGTCCTTTTTAGTAATTTCACTGTAGATAAATCTTTAAAGCAGTCATTAGCAGATTAGTTTAATGACTGCAAACAAATCAGATCAGCACACAGAGGATGGCGTTACACAGTTATTTTTATTACAATGCGAAAAAACGATGGTTTCTTTGGTTTTTCCTGTTAAGTCAGTTAACCTTAACAGAGTTGTCAAAAGTTCATCTAAACAATGATACTGGGTGAAATCTCCTTTTTTTTTAACCTCTACAAGGCATTAGAAAGATTCCTTTGAGCTCCTGCCCCATGTTGATAAGATTGCATCGCATAATTTCTGCAGATTTATCCACTGCATTCATATTCATTCATTCATATTCATACTGGAAATCAAGAGCAAGCAAGTTTTTACCCTTCTTGTTCTTCAGGGGAAGTTCATGTCCTCTCTGAGTTCATCTTAGGACACCTGCATTGTAGTTTGACAGGTGTAGCATTCCAGTCAGACTTCTCTCCTGACAATTTCTCCTGAGGAGGTCATGTCAGGTGGTTGCTGGGCAAGAGTCCACCTGGGACTCACCTCCCTGCCTTACTGAGTAAGGGGAAAAAAAGATAAGCGATGTGGTGATCAGTACTCTTGCCTAAGTACTGAGTTCAGATCTGCGAACTAATGACAATGAAGCTTAAAAATAATCTTGTTCATAATTCTCACAGCAAGTTCTGAATTAGTCATTTATGCCAGCGGACTCTGTAACAACCAGCCGATCTGAGCAGAGTTCCCTCTAGTGGACAAACTATGCAGTGTCAAAACTCAAAACATGCGTGAAGGGTGTTTCTGCTCTCTCCGCTTTACTTTTTGAATTTTCATTCATCAGCTGGTATAAATATTGACACAGATGACTGATATAGCAGTATGGCTCTGTTCTAAATTGGCTGTAGGTGTACATGTGGGTGTAAGTGGTTGTCCATCGCTGTGCGTTAGCCCAGCCACTAGTGACTTGTTGAGTATGCACCCTGCCTATTACCCTAGAACAGTGTTGTGGCCATTTTTGTTGAATTTTTGTGAATCATAATTTGTATCCATTTTTGTTTTTTCTTTAACACAGTAAGAATATACTAGTTTTGATATGTAAATCTGTAATTAATTTTACTTTCGGAAAAGTTTTGTAAAAGTGATTAGTTTGGTAACTTTTGGACCCTCCCATTAATTAAGAGATTAAGAGCACGCTAGAGGGTGTGGTTGAAATGTTTTTTTTTTTCTTGTCAAATGTCAGGTGGGACAATGGGAGGGTTTAAAATGATTTGTTGACCACTTTTTGAAGTAGAATCAAATTAAGTTAACTTGTGTTTAAGTTGTAAGAAATTATTGGGTTGATTTTTTTCTTTATATTTTACCACAAAATAAACGCCATATATTTTCAAAGAATCAAGTCGGAAGTGCGTTCTGAAACAAACCACCTGTTGCCACCCACTGCCTTTTCGTAGACTATTTTTCTGTTTTGGAACTTAAAAGGCCGCGACAGACAGCCTGGATAGGCTCCAGCCTCCCTGTAACTCAAAAAAGAGAAATAAAGTTTATTTATTCAGTTCTGTTTTAACCAAAATACAGTGGAGTGTGAGAATGCAAGACACAGTGCATTCAGTTTGGGAAAAACAAAAAAATGAATGTACAAACCACTAATGGAGAGAGACTTAACTTAAAGATTGGCCGTTCCCACCTTTCAGGTGCACTCATTTCCCCATTTTAATCATTTTTACTACCTGGACTGTTTCCCAAGGAAAATGGCATGTAGCGGGAAGTATGGCTGACAGGCGTTTACAACACCTGATGTTATGCATATCTTTATGCCCATGGCTTTGACAAAAACTCAGCATACACCTTGGGAGTGAGAATGGGCTGGGTGACTAGAGAAGCCAGTTACCTGTCATTTCAGCCAAACTAGATTTTTCCTTTTTTAATGTGGTACATTATTACGCTGCAGCAAGCCAGAAAGTTGTACATTCATGCCCATTAGGGGCTGTGTATCATCAGCAGTGACATTCACGTCGTGGTATTCAAATCACTGGTGTTAAGGGGCACAAATTCTGCCAAGAAAACTTTCCTCACACCTTCACAGCAACACCAAGAAGAGTGCAAACTGCTGACACAAAGCCAGTTGTGTGTTTGGATTCATGCTGTTCTTGCCAAATTCTTTTCAAGAGTGGAACCCTCTAATAAAGTGCTGAGCAGGAGGAGTGATGACAGTCCAAACAATCACTCAGTAGTTTCTCACAGTAATTTATGAAGTTTTAAAACTGCTTTTTCTCCTTTTTTTTCTCAAAAAACAAGCTCAGAGTAACAGCCAAATTAAGTCAACATCAACTGCAACATATCTCATCATTTGTATTCTTGCAAAATTTTCTTTCCCTCATATCCTGTCATCTGTGATATATGCATTTTTAAATTCAGCTATCGTTTGATGTTTTCTGATGGTATAGTGACCCAAGGTGTTTTGTTAATGTGTTAATCTGTCACGGCAGGACGGTTTTTGACAGGATTCAGATGCCCCGTGTTACATTTTCATGAGCAGTGACCTCCAGAGCTCAGCAAAATTATTGCTTTTTAATACCTTGTGACATCCAAATGAATCATAAGAAAAAAAGAGGGGAATATGAGGTATTCAAACGTGTTGATTGGGTAGAGGAAAAAGCAAAACTTGACCAGGAAAAAGAAAAAATATGCAATATTAAATCAAGGATGAAAATGTAAAAGAAGGCAGGTAAAAAAAAAAAAAATTAGGGAAGGAAATGGAAGATGACACAGGAAAAGGGGGAAAACAGAAAAAATCCAAGGTGTGAGGAGGGGAGGAAAGGAGAAATAACTGTGATGAGGAAGCTGGACATAAAGGCTGGAGGATGGATGTTAAAAGAGGGGAGAAAATGAAGAAACTTTTTTCAAGAAAGAAGGAATGAAATGAAAATTTGTTAGACTGGCAGTGAAGAAGAAATGTCAGAAATATAGTAGAAGTTGGAAAAGTATACAAGACATTAAGATGAAGGAAAGGTGGGAAAGAGAAAGGTGACGGGCAGGAGGGGTAAAGGATGAAGTTCTTTTTAATCTTGCAAAGGTAGCGTGGCTTTGATTTTGATTAGCATGTTACTATCAGGGAGCGACACAGTGCGGTGGTGACCTTTTCCTTTTTTTCCTCCCTCTCATACGTTAACACAAACAGTCTTTTATCTGCCTCCGTCTGCTTTTATCTGCCTCTGCCTCTGCCTGTCGTTCAGGTGCTGAAGTTGTCACTTTTGAGCTCGTGAGACATTTAAACCATCTTTGATGGCTGACTTATTATGACGGTAAAGTTTTTAGGGTTTGTATGTGATGATTAAGCAACTAACTGAACTTTCAGGGCCTGCAGATAAGCTCTTGGGAGGCCACGCGGGAGGCCGCACTGTGTGGCGCTTTCAGTCTTCAGTTCCTCCCAGCCCATAACTATGGCAGCAATGTGTTGAGGCGAGTTGAAGACTTTAAGCGCTGTGCAGATTCACGACCCGGACCTCAGCTGCTACTTTTTCCAGCCTGTTTATACACACAACGTAATGAGCATCTTATTCATTTATTTTTTACATGTTGGCTGTTTAACACTATCTTTTATATTTCTGTTACATTTTATCTAAGCAAGTGCATATTTCCTACCTGCTGTATATGGGGTTTTTTTTTCAATATTTCAACTAAATATTGAAATTAAGTACAGTGTATTGGAATTTAGACTTGAATACTTATATTCTATGCTTCCTTATAATTCAAATTCACCAAATGTAAGAAGAAAATGCTTTTTACTCCAATGCCAAATGCTATAAAATGAGAAATTATTATGTTTTATTGTAATTGACGCTCCTGGTTGAACTACAAATGTGGAGCCCAAGGCCAGTTCCATCCCAAAGAGACCAGTTGCTTGGTGACTTGTATATCTTGGAGAGGATGGTGTATGTTTGGACTTTCCCCTGAATTCTCCACCGAGAAATTTTGTGCTGCAAAACATTGTGTACTGAATGGATCATGACTCAAATGAACAATTTGACATTACAGGATTACTGAGAATGCTGAATGATTCAGAGGTACGAATCATCATCACTTTTAGTGCCGAAGGACGCTGTTTCTCACACAGTAGCTATTTATCAGTCACAAGATAGACAGGCCCGCCTCGAGGCTATATCCACCTTTATTTCTTGTAAATGGCTATACCACACCAGAGTAAAATGAAAAACTGAGACATATTAGTGAAATTGGATTTATTTCTCTTAAGACATTCCATGTGTAACGTGATGTTTCATTATGTGTTTGAAATTCTATTTTTATTGGCTGTTACATTGTGGTTTTACTTCTCAGGCCCTGAAATCAAACATTTCAGAAAAAAGCCTCATCTTCATTAGCTAAAATATTCAGTTGATTACACATTAAAGCAGCAATATATTTAACCAATTTCTTTTTTTAAACTAAAAAAAAAACAGACATGATTTTGGCTTGATTTGATGTGTGATGTGGACATGTGCTCTTAGTTAAGAAGAAATCTTAATATTACTGATTTAGAGTGGTTAGTTAATTGTGTCAAGCGCATAAAAGTCCTCAGCCCACAATTAGAAAAAAAACACTTCTTACATTACAAACAAAGAGCTTTACTGTCTTCTGTTGCAGGCCCTCCAAAAAAATAAAGCAAAAAAAAAAAAGCGGCCCCACGTTCTTCGTATAATCGTCTTTCCAGACGAAAGCATCTAAAATTCAATATTTATCCACCTTATATCACTCTAAAATTATCATATAATGAACAAAAATACAATGGACTTCAGTCTTATTTCAGTCAGATTAGAAACAATCTTCAGGGAGCCTCCTTTGTTCTATAGCTAATGATAATGTAACTGAATATAACTTTGCACACAGAGATCTTTGATTTTTTTTTTTTTTTTAACAAATTCAGGCTCCAGGCTGTTGCTAATTTTTTATCTGACATTATGTACTTAATTTACAACAACAGGCCATCTGTGTTTGTACTTCAAAAACCATTTGTGAGGTTCACGAGGAACTAAGATACTGGGCAACTAGAAGCTTTAAACTAGGAGCGAGGATAACTGGGAACATGGAGGGAACACACACCACACAGGAGTGATGATGGTACAAAGCAACAAAGAGCAAAGGAAAACACAGGGCTTAAATACACAGGGAGTAATGAGGGAGACGGGGAACAGGAGGGAAACGCAGCTGGGACTAATTAGACATAAAGAGACAAAGGAAGCAAAGCAGAATACACCGCAGGACAGGGACTATCAAAATAAAACAGGAAACAGGAGACAGACGCGGACTTGACAAGGAGGCACGACTGACTGGGGAGACACAGGAGATGAACAAACATAGAAACTACACATGAAACAAAACCAAGTCCAAAAAGACAGTTCAGGGGGCCGACCGCGTGGAAAGCGGCTAAATTGTGGTAGATATGAAACAACTGGATAATGCAACACTGATCACTTGTGTCTGTTGCAACTTTCCAGAAGAGTGGCTACACAGCCACAATGTTTTCAGTCTCGCATTGTGATGCAGTTCATGTCTCCAGAGTTACCAAAGCTGAGTCAAATCAAATAAAGTAAGCACTAATAATACTAATGTGGTCAACAAACACAAACAAATCAATATAACCACTATCAGCATGTAAGCAGGCCACCACATAAGCAGGTCCGTTTTTTCAAGCGTTTTGTAGATTGCTTTTAATATCCACAATGATGTCATAGTTCAGTGGCGACAACAACATTTTGTGATTAGGGCAATCACAAAAACAAAACTTTCTCCACTGCTTACCAAGATAAATTGGACCTTTTCATGATTTTGTACAACTTGTATTTTATTCTTTTATGTGTGCTCACAACCGCCTGCATCTTGCTGTACTCTGCATGGATGTCTTCCCCTTTCAGCGCTGCTTGCTGGCTGAAGAATTGTAAAATAGTATTTCCTATATATATATAGTGACCTGCAAAATATTTAGCATTAGCTGCCAATGTCGTCTGTTGGAGGTATTTTCTTTTTCTTTTGTAGAACTATTCATTGAGCAATAAAACACTGCAAAAACACCTCATTATAGATAAAATGTATAACTGGCCAACTGTACATAAATTATTAAAAGTAAAAGTACTTATTCAGCAGAAAATCTTCCCTTTAAGTGTTGCACTGTGTGGATTAGTATTACTACTGCCAGTATTTACTGATGTTTTGCTAGTGGCTGTGCTGTGAGGGCCACATAGCTCTTCAGGAAAAGTGCCTGAAGCCAAGTGTTTAGAGCAATTTGAAGTTTTTGAGATATAGGGTTTATTTGCATATTTGCTTCATTATTTGAAATTCTGGCCACATTAATATGAGCATCAGAAGCAGTATGTATGAGTGAAATAAGTTAATAAATAAGTTCCTCTTGGAATCATAAATGTGGGCTCTATTCTTGTGAACACCTTTCCAGCACAGGAAACTCAAAAGAAGTTTAGGAGATTTTCCAGTTTGTCTTGAAATAATAAAAGGACTGTCTATGTATTTACCTTTGGTCATAATATACTGTAGCTATACAGCCCTGGTTGAACTCCTATTTGCTGTATACCACCAGAACTTTTGCACTGTAGAAATGATGATATTGAACACATTTATTAATACTGCAAGGTGTTATTTCATACTTCTGAAAAATTAAATAAAATCCCTTGAATGAGCCTGGCTTTTGTTTTTGACACTGCACTGGAAAGAATAGCTGCAGACACCCATTGGGGATGAAAAACACACCGCCAACTGTGAAACCCTCACATCATCGCTCCCACCCACCATCCCCAATCTCTTGCATTAAAGACCACACTTTGCATCAAGGTGGTATCACATGTTCATTTGTGTTAATCACTCCCACAGGTTTGGAGTGGCAGGGGAGGATTTGGTCACTCATCAGTCTTAAGATCCCAGTCTGTGTCTGATCTCAGCTGTAATCCAACCTGACGTCAGCTCGTCCTCCTGTTTATCCATTCCTCCCCATTTTCTCCTTCCCACTTCTAACATCTGCCTTTTTGGTTTTCTCTGGGGTTTTGATTTCAAACCAACATCTTTTTTTTCTTTTCTCCCCCAGGCACATCTCTCTAGTTGATTAACACACTGGGATTTGAGACACGAGCAGATTTAAAGCACAGAGCTAATTTTGAAAGCTGCATAATTTCCTCAGGGCAACAGAAATTAATTGGCTCATATGAGGAATTATCAGCCAACTGCTCAAGTGTCTTAGTTAAAAAGCACTACAAACTGGTCTCATTTGTCATATCAATCAGTGGGTGTCTACATTTTCAAAGGGTGCTAACAGGCTGGAGGAAACTGCATGCCGAGGTGTCGTGTTTCATGCAGCACGCTTGTTTGATCTGCAGCACCCTGGGGAAATGTAGTAGACTTTAAGTATACATGTGGAACTGGGGAGTATACTAAGTACACTACGTTTATCCAGGGGATGCCTGCCGGACTCAAAACATGCAGAAGACAGAAAACTTGAAAGTGTTTAAATGCAAACCTCTTATTTTTCAAGGACTTTACTTTGATTATCATTATATGGTATTTCCATCTGTGCAACATCCAGTGAGTTCTGATGGCTTGGTCATTTTGTTGCTGTCTGTTATTCCTTACATTAATACAGTTCTGTTAACAAATATCTGAAATGTACCAAAGTTATGAACACTGGAGAGAAACATCTATCCTTATCGGTATTCTCAGTCTCGTTGCAGTCTTCTGTAATTGACATTAGTCATAAGTGTTTGCTATTATTGCTGAATAATTAATATTATTGTTATATCATTTTTTTCCCTGTCTTTCTGCTGTGCTGTCTGTCTCAGTTTATGTACTCAGTTAAATACTATTACTACTACTACTAGTAAGTACAGGATTTACAGTATTGTGCAAAACTTCTCCATCCTTTTTGAATCTCTTTTCCTAGTTTTTCTTTGGATGTTGTCTGCTTTTTCACTCATTTTCAGTTCAGGATCTTTAATCACATCATTATTATTGGTCTGTCTAAAAAAATACCAAAGGTAACAGTCAGACAGGCATAAAACAGCACTTTTGATCCAACATGGGGATTCCCAAAGAGCTTTAGCTGAAAAGACAACATATCAATGGTGTGCTGTTTGTACTGATATCCTAAAGCATTATTTACAGCAAAATAAATGTGTCTGAAACAGACGTCCTTAAGAAAAACACAAAAAAAATATAGCAAAGACCTGACTCAGGGCCTGAGGGATACAGCTACCCTTTGAGTGGATCCATCTGTTGTTTGCTGAACCCTCATCAGAAATGGACTCAGTGGAAGGATGGCTGTCAAAAAGGCATTCTTAAGGAAGGGAAAGAGCGAGAAAAGGCTGAGGTATGCCAAATTACACAAGAACTGGACTGAAGATCAGTGGCATGTGGTCTTGTGGAGGGATGAATCCAGATATGTGGTTCAATTCCTCATCAATATCTTGTCCAAAGTCCTCCAATTATGAATGCAGAAAAGTACCATGCACCATGCAAAACCATGCAGAAAGCATCTGATGTGCAGCAGCATAAAACACACACACACCTATTGGAACACTGTCAGTCATTTCTTAGGCTCTCCAGAACCCAAACGTTAACATTATTGAGGTATTGTGGGATCACCTTGACGGAGAACAGAAGAACAACAGGACAAAAGCAGCCAACATGCAAAGAAGAGCTTTGAATCTCCTTCAAGAAGTCTGGGGAACTGCTTACATACAGAATTACATACAATCACTTCGAGTATACTATTTCTAAGTCTACACTTTTACAAATACTGTAGCTACAGGCAACACTTTACCTGTTTCTGTTTCTACTCATAGTACTGTGCCATTACAGTATATAGTCTGCATTATGATTTTAACTACTGGAAGTCAAAAGAAGATTATTCTGAACTGCAGTAATCTGTATTCAACACAAAAGAGCAAGCATCAGTGACACTGAATATTTAGTCATGAAAGGGTGAGTTGGCATTGAGGTGGGTTGCAAAGCAGTGTGTAGATGTACCGCAGTTCTATGCAGTCTAAAGCAGCTTAAATGATGCTTAAATTTTACTGCAAACTACTGAAACAAGTCTTGTTATGTCTCTCAGAGATCATAGATCTTAATATTCATCAAGTCAAAAATCACCTGCAGTCACGTTCACCTCCTTTTACCTCCTAACCAAACACCCAAATCTACGAATTTCCGATAACAGCCATTAACAAACTCGTTACCACTTTGCTACCCGTGACTGTAATCCTGTGTGTGTCTGTGTGTTTTTGTGTAGTTTTACAGGTGTTTCACAGCATTCTTCAGCTGCTCCATCCCCGAGCAGAGCTCCACCTTAAAGACGTTTTCTCGGGTGACTAAGACGTTCCGCTCCAACCGCCAGGAGAAGGAACCCCAGGTGTCTGCCGCCGCTCCATCCACAGCCTTGCCCACACCCCACTCCATTCACGAGTCCTCACAGGAAGCCAATCATGTGGCTCAATCTCCAACAAATCAAGACTATGTGGTTTCCCAAACTCCTGCTGCTGTCAGCCTCAAACCTAAACTGATTCTGGTGGCTCACTATAGGGAATAAAAACAGAGACAACAGGAGGTGAATGCTCAGAGAAACAAGAAGGTGCAAACGAGCGGGAGAACAGGTCTCCAATTAAGAAACAAATCCTCTTAATAGCTGGAAAGAACGATTGCAGTGGGAGCTCAGTGGGAGTTTTAAATACAAGCTGGGATGCTTTAATCCCAGAACAGGTTATCATTGCTGTGTGAGGTCGGCAAACAGGGATAGAGGCTCTGTGTACAAATCAGAAGAAAGATTTGAAGATTAGGGCTACACAGAGTGCTTTGTGTTAAAACCACACACTTCTGCCATTAGGATGTACCCGCCATAAACACATCCATTGTACACAAGAGCACAAATGTTGCATTAAAGCTCACTTACCTCTGCCTAAAGTTTAACATTAAGGACCATGTCTTTCTTTCACACTGGAAGACGGATAATTCTACCTAATTTTGCAGAAATGGTCAGGGATGTATGGTCACAACATGGCCCACGCAGTGCCAATGTGGAGAGGCAGATTACAAAACAAGAAGCCTGCTGTTTTAGAAAAAGTGGATATTTGCTTTTACTAAATGTTTAATCACGATGAGAGGGGGGCTCTGCTTACATAATAATTGTTTTTGTGGACAGACTCATGCTCAATTTTAGCAACAGTGCATTTGGAACGGATACATCGGCAACACTTTGGTTTGAGCCCCTCGTTATTTAGCAGTTACTAGCTGTATATACAGATTTACTAAATGGTTTATAGCACATTGTAATGTGGTTGCAAGTAGATGTGTCTTCATGTAATTAATTGCATTCACTACCATTATAGTGTGTCATAAACCAAATATTACATGTTTCTGTACTGCTTAGAAATGCTACATGTGGCGAGCTAAAGTGTTGCTGATGTACTTGGTACAGTTTTTTAGAAATTGTTTTTGAAATTAAACCCTTTATTTGTGTGTATTCAGATCTGTATATTTTTGGAGTGTGTGTGTGTATGTGTGTGCGGCAGAATGTGTCAGCTACAAGCCAAGAATTAGCATGTTTATTAGGCCACTGCTAGTATGTCAGTAATGGGTATGGAAATAAGCACGACTGCACTTTACTGATTGAGAAGACCCAATGGAGAGGAAGATGTACCGGTAAATCAATTACAAATAGAAAAGAACAAATCCACAGAGTGTTTAAAAAAGTTAAGCTTTTTGCTTGTATGGATGTGTTTTTGTTACATAACTAACAGAAGTAATTCAGGAACATTTTGCAGAAGCACAGTGCTCTCTGGCAGCGATTTCATAAATTGTTTGGTGATGATTTCTATCCTTGTTTTTTTTTGGTTTTTTTGCAAAGGGGGAATCCCAAAAAGTTGATTCTGTTCATCTGGACGTAGCGTTTTCAATGGGAGAAACATTTTGTCACTCATCCAAGTGACTTCTTCAGTCTCAGCTGTCTGCAGGTTTCCCTAACCTTATAAACAGCACATTTGCATAATGACTGAAACTAGCACACTGAATGAACAATGGGCTCTGAGGTCAGTTCCTTGATCATTAATATGCAAATTGTCATGACCATTGATCAACAACCACTGACCCATTCACAGAGAGTTGGGGAATGGCTGCAATCACAACATTGTAAGATGGGGAAAGATGTACTTTTAGAACCCCTCCTCGATTCAGAGATGGTCTTTCCCTATTCATGTAAATGGCCTCCTTGACTCCGCGCTCAAACCAGCGTTCCTCCCTGTCCAGGTGTGTACATACTCATCACTGAAAGAGTGTCCACTGGCCTGTAGGTGTGAATACACTGCAGAGTCCTGGCCTGACGAGTTAGTTCTTCTGTGTTGGGCCATCTGCTTCACCAGAGGTTGTTTAGGTTCCCTGATGTATAAATCATGGCAATCCTCCTGGCACTTAACAGCGTACACGATATTACTCTGTTTGTGCTGGGGGACCCGATCCTTGGGGTCAACTAAGTATTTAAGGTTCGACTCTCATCATCCACTGGAGCACAAACTGGGTGTCATCACGACGCTACAACACAAAGTGAACAGCGTCCCCACAGACACAATGGCCAGGGAAGCAGAAGAACATCATATCAAGAAGGCCCTGAGTAAATGTGGTTATCCCAGTTGGACATTTGTGAAATCCAGGACAATCCAGGAGAGAATAAGGACAACTGCCGCTTAAGCAAAAACCCTTAGTGATCCGTTGTGATGTGTCATGTATAAGAACAGCTGAGATGCATTTTCTATAAACACAGCGTCTCCGTGGTTTTCAAACCCCAAAATATGCTGCGTCAAAAACTGGTCCACCCCGAGGATCTTTTCCCCCAACACAAACAGAGTAATATAGTAATGTAGTGTACGCTGTTAAGTGCCAGGAGGAGTGCCATGATTTGTATATCGGGGAAACCAAACAACCTCTGGCAAAGCGGATGGCACAACACAGAAGAGCTAAGACTCCTTAGCCTATCTACAGGCCATGGCCACTCTTTCAATGATGAGGATGTACACATCCTGGACAGGGAGGAACGCTGGTTTGAGCGGGGAGTCAAGGAGGCCATTTACGTGAAAAGGGAAAGACCATCTCTGAATCGAGGAGGGAGCCTAAGGGTATGTCTTTCCCCATCTTACAATGCTGTGATTGCAGCCATTCCTGAATTCTCTGTAAATTATTACTCGTGGCCATTTGTCAATTTTCCTTGATCAATGGTCTTTGATCAGTGGTTGATGATCATTTATGATCAAGAAACTGACATCACAGCCCATTGTTCTTCAGTGGTGCTAGTTTCTTTCATAATGCACATGTACTGTTTATACGCAGAAACCTGCAGTCAGCTGAGACTGAAGAAGTCACTTGGATGAGTGATGAAATGTTTCTCCCACTGAAAATGCTACGTCCAGATGAGCAGAATCGACTTTTTGGAATTTCCTTACGTGGATGATTGAGCATGTATCAAGACATGTAATTGGGGAAATTAGATGTTTTGATGTTTTGTCAGCTATGTTTGCAGATACTGTAGCAGGATTTTTTTTTTTCCAACTTCAGTTGGGTTGAAGGAGAGTAAGCATTTTTTCCTGACCCAATTTCCAAACCAGTAGGCTATTTGAGGATTTGATACAGAGTATTAAAGATTTGTTGAGTAATTTCATGCAATTTAGTACTGAGATGGTTTTTATTAGATCTTTATTTACACTTTGCTGCATATAAGCCTCCTGTCAACAGAGCTGGGACTGTTATAAAAGCGATTAAAGGGACTTTCCACCATGTTACATGGGACACATAAAGGTATTTCAGTGTTTTGAGTTGATGATGTTTCTAAAACTGCTGCGTCTCTCTGTTTGGTGGAAGTGTTGTTTTTTTGTGTTGTCTCCTAATGTACTTTCCTTTGCTTATGTAACATAAATTAAATAATGTCCGAAAAAGATTGGGATGTCTCAGTCTTTTTCCTTCATTCAAAGTTTTTTTTTTTGTCTCTTTCCTGAGAAGCTTTAGCTCACTGTTACTTTGTGTCAGTTTACTTTCTCCATATTCACATGTGGTGATTAATCCATGAATTATTAACACAGGCATTATTACAGGGAGGAAAACAGATTACCAGTCTGTATAGCCTTGGTCTCTTTGAGAAACAAACCGTATTTGGAGCATTCGAATGGAATATTACAAAATGACGACCATGAATACGTAATGAGCTGAAGGCTGGAAACACACTCAGGCACAAAGTCAATAACAGAGTTTTCATAGTGGATTACTTGATCTCATCTTTTGGAGGTTGATGTGCTGCAGGAATAAAGTGTGGCTGCACACAGTTTCAGTTACATTACACCGAAAACACTTTTATCAGTGATTTTTAGTTTCATACATGTCACCACATGGTGACGACCTCTATCTTAAATCAATGGAGAAGTACCAAAAAACAGTTCCTTTAACTGCCACTTAAAGTTGGCTCCAAAAAGTGTAAAGAAATAGCTAGCTCCTCCAGTATGAAAAGTAACACCAACATAGAAACACCTTTATTTTGTTTATTATCAAACAGCCATCAGACTTTAAGGTTATATAGAAGTCTTTTGGAAAATTTTATTCATTTGGATATATCATCTGCTAGCCCTCCCCTCCTCTAATTTAAGTCACTGAACTGAACCTCTCCACTATATTTGTACTGCTGGTATCATCTGAAGCATTTTAATGGAATAAACTGAAAAATAATATGGTCTGCTGTGATTGTATAGCTTGTCCAAAAAGTTTGTGATTCAGTTTTGTGGAGTGAAATTAGAAGGTATAAAAAGGTGTTGCAGTGGGAGAGAAATGTGGTACACAGATTATAATCAGTCAATTACCCATACTCCTGATCTCAACTCATGATGTGTATAAATAACACCTGTCTGCAAAATCTATTTCTTCCACTCCACGCCCTCCACTACCATGGGTAAGACCAAAGAGCTGTCAAAGGACATCAGGGATAAGATTGTGAGCCTACACAAAGGTGGAATGGGCTACACAACCGTCAGCAAGAAAGTTGGTTATTTTATATTTCTTCAGTTTCCAAATAACCAAACCAACAGCTGTCACCTCACCATCAATACCCCAAGTCTGGCCCCAAAGTATACTGCCAAGGGAAAAAAAGAGTGGTTAAAGAAGACATTACTACATTAAGGTCATGTACTAGCCAGTCTCTAGGCCTCAATCCTGTAGAAAATCTGCGGAGGGAGATGAAGCTTTTCGTTGACAAGCAGCAGGCAAGAAACCTAAAGGATTTAAAGAGTTTCTGTGAAGAGGAGTGGGCCATAATCTATCCTGAGTAACCGACTGGTAACCGACTACAAGAAACATCTTACCGCTGTGTTATAGGCCATGCTTTGGTTGGGGATCAAATACTTATCTCAATGAAATGCCAATCAGTTTCTTACTTTTAGGTAGTAGAGAGGTTTAATACAAGAGGTATAGCAAAGTCACTATTTGTACATGAGTGTCAGATACTGCTGTGCTACAGGGGAGCCCCATTTTCTGACAAGTTAGTGATGTGTCAGGTAGAGAAGGTATAGTGAGATGGTAGTACAGGAAATGCATTTGTCTAAAGATCCAAGTCTCACCGATTTATAATAGTAACACACAGAACTATGTGTTCAATCTCGCAACTTAAACAGTATATTACACTGGATGCACGCTTGCACGTGTGAGGTATTCTAAGGATGTTTTTTTGAGTCCTTAGAGTTTTTTGATGTTGCACTATGTTGCATAAATAGTTTAGCCAATTAAAAATGTTTTGCTGCACAGACCTATGTTTCCTTTTGGAACTAGCACCATGCTGTGTTAGGTAAGTAATGGATGAGGGGTTATAAACCAAAATGATTGAATCCCCTGAAGAAGTGGTTCTGGTGTGCATTTGAGAATCACAATTGCTCCTTGCTTTAAGTTATTTCAAGCATATTTGCAATGAAAACTCAGCTCCATGAAAATATTATAAAAGGAACAGCATAAATACTACAGGAAAACATCTAGAATTTATTTAAAAAAATTTTTATTTTTTTTTAAACATGAAGTTGCTTGGGCCTTTTTTCAACATGAATATAATATTTCACAGTAGGTTTTCTTCCTGCATGTACATATGAGGTTGTGTTGAATCTGTCTGTCTGGAATGTAATCATAAACTGTGCAGCATGGCCTTATCACTTGCAGAGACACCAATTACATAATCAGACAGATTAGATGGTAGCAGATTATCAGCTCCAGACATCTCCAACTAACTGCAGTGCCCTTTATATCACACTGGATCATAAACAGTTACTCTGTTGTGATGTAGTGTCATAACACAGCGCTTGCATTTTAATCAAATTATAAGTTGCAGGCACTGAATGTTACAAATTGAGGTAACAGTACCAGTAGGTTATATAATGTTTTGTATTACAAGAGCATATTAGCCATATTAAGTAATTAGTGAGTCAGAAAATGTCTGACAGTTGCAATAAGTCAAATTGAGTGCTTCAGATTTTTTGTAAAAAGAGCTCTTTGTTTATATTTCTGAGCAAAATGCATTGAAAATACCTACATATATGCATGTTTTTGTTTTAATTCCCAACCACATAGTATAGTGAAAAGATATTTGGACACACACAATTAAAAAAAAGAACCAAATACAGGAAAGCTAAAGAGGTGGCTGCCAGAAAATGTGAAGCAAAGTATCTGGGAAGTAAGCAAATAAGTGAGTGAAGTTCATCTCCATGTTCTTCATGTGACAAAGACAAATCTCACTTCTTCTGTATGAACTGTCAGTCCATCCCTAGGTGATTGGTTCAACGTCTTCGTGTTCAATATACGCCTGAAAATAATTTTGTCAGCCACGTCTGACCCACTTTTTCGCTTGAGATATCTAGTTGATGAAGTAACACAGGATATGATGGGATAATTATCAACACGGTTTCAGTGACAGTCGTGCCGGTGACAGAGGTAGCCTCCATTTTCATTATTCTGAAGAGACACTTCACAGCTGGCTGCCCTTTGCCAGTTTATTATTGTCAGCCTATTATATTTCATGCACGCTGTGTTGATTTACATCAGTGTACCTTCCTTCCCACACTAAGTGGCAGTCTAGCAGTAGAAATATGTAATTGTTAGCAAATTTTTATAGTGAATACTAAACAGTGCAGCCTGGTATCTGTGCTGTGACTTATTGTGATGTGTAGAAGGGAATAATCCCTTTTTTTTTTTTTAGAAGGATATTTGCACCACTAGCGAACACTCTCAGCTAAGGCAACAATGTTGTAATGTTGTACCCCTGTTATGTTGTTGGGATTCTTTGGTTTTTATGAGAAAACAGACCAAAGATAATAAAAAAGGGAAAAGAGAGGAGTATAAGTGATGCTTGCTTCCTACACAGTGAAAAGGAAAGTGCAAAGTGAACCAATTTTCATAGCTGGAGACCCTCACATGGTCTTCCTTTATGAAAGTTGGGTCAGTTAACAGCTGTTTCCCTTGGGTGAGTCAATAGCATCCAAGCCCAAGCACCATATCAGGTCAAGCGTGTGACCAGGAGCGTGCCACACTACTACATGTGTATTATGACTTTTGGCCACACGAACACCGTCCTTACTTACTGCCCTGAAAGCCTGCTTTGTCTCTGTGAAAGTTCATGGCCCCTTTTTCCCCAAATTAAATTCTAGTTAAAGGGTATGGTCCAAGATTTTGGCTCCACATCTCCAAATATGCTAAACCTGGCATGACTTCACCATTTTCTGCAGAAGCGAGAAGACACATTGAAAGGAACAGTGAAATAACCCTTGCTGCTTGGTAGATTGATTCTGTAGCTTGGTCAGAAGTGGCATTCAGCCTACACTAATCCCTGTGGCATGCAAATGATAGAGAGGCACAGCTGTGACGCTGATATTTATAATCAGCAGATTTAAATGAGATTAACTGGTCTTTCACTCTGAAGTACTCTCTGGACTATTAATGTTAACACAGGGATTATGACAAATGTGGCCAAAAACTGTTTAAACACAAAACACACACAAAAAAAAGAGTCAGAAATGATAGATGAGCTCATTTCCTTTTTTTAGAAAAACACTTTCATTACTAACAAGCGATGGTTTGACGTCCTCAGCCTGTCCTTCCTCTGACTCAGTTTTAATTGGATTGAGCAGAAACTTCCACTCATCATATCACTCTTGTTTGCAGCTGAAGCAAATCCAATCTTACTGGGAGTCCTACTGAAAAAGTGGGTGAATATCTCCACTGTCTCAGCTAAATCACTACATGGATCCTCATTAGCAGCTTGATAAAGAGAGACGGAGGCTTTATAATTTGGTTTTATAATCACTACACATTCAGGATAAATGCTCACGTTAGTTCGGTGAGTGAAATAACTTGTAGAGATTGAAAGATTGAAACTTTAGATTGAATGTTCTGCAAATTGGTTTTTCCAGCTCTTACTTTGGATAATTTCTTTTTTTGCTTTACCTGTCCTCTTTCTGATTTAGGAACTTAAAATTCCATATAAATAAACATCTGTAGCAGTCTGACCCTTGCCCAACAGGAGCATGAACAATGTTGATTGTGCATGCAGGTAAATCTTTCTCTATTTTGAAGAGTTTTAAACCTTTTGTCTGTGGTTCTGCTAAAGTGCACCAGTGGCAATCAATTGTGGGAAGGTGTGGGGAGAGGGAAAAGTTCATCTGTTCGATAAAGTCATAAGTATGTGTCAACATTGCTTTTAGAATTACAGCAATCACTCTCTTTATTGTGGCAGACTGGTGGGTTTTACCAAGTAAACTGGAAAGCAGTGCTTAGTTGAAACATTGGTCTAAGTAATTACATAATGTTACATCTTATTATTTGTTTTTTGGCCTGATTTGAAAACAGTTATTTTATAACCAAATTGGACAGATCATAACGTTACATGTTGTTCTTGGAAATGAGCTGATGACATTTTATTCACAGACCAAAGCTTTGTTGTTGACTTTGAATTTGTAGTTGGCAAACCACTTTCTCTGCTTTCAACTTATCACATGATCCTCCTCAGAAGATCGAGTTTACCCAGATGTTAAAAGAAGGTCTGCTAACCTGTAGTTTCATGTACAATTTAGAAAATTCAATCAGACATTTTTTGCTCACTACAGAAATTTTGTTGGCAGGAAAATTCCAGAAACTTCATAAAAAGTTTTCACCTTCAGCTGACAAAAGGAGCCTCTTTTAGGGCAGCGTTACTATTAACTCTCAATACAGAAGAGGTCCTGTCACTTCACCTGAGCCAAGGCTTCCAAAAATGCACACAAATCTCTTACCAGTCCATCACAAAGCAGCAGCTAAATGGTAAATGGCCTGCATTTGTATAGCGCTTTACTTAGTCCCTAAGGACCCCAAAGCGCTTTACACTACATTCAGTCATTCACCCATTTACACACTGGTGATGGCAAACTACATTGTAGCCACAGCTGCCCTGGGGCACACTGACAGAGGTGAGGCTGTCAGACACTGGCGCCACCAGGCCCTCTGACCACCACCAGTAGGCAACATGGGGTTAGTACCTTGCCCAAGGATATTTGGCATGCAGCCTGGAGCAGCCTGGAGCAGCCTGGGATCGAACCACCGACCTTCTGGGTAGTGGCTGACCTGCTCTGCCACCTGAGCTACAGCCACCCAACTCAAACAGAGCTGCAGTTACATTTTGATTATTTATACATCAAGCCAGACAATTGATTTTTCCCAGCTTTGTACATTAAATTTTGATGAATGCATTGGTAAATGTGGCTATTTATGGCAAATAAATTATTTGGGGAAAAAAAGGAAATTAATACACATCAATCTGACTATGGTGGACTAAAAAAGGAGAACTGGGAAATGGGGGGAAAAAAGTTAGACAAACATGGACAGATCAATTATTTTTGAATTCTCTGAGATCTTCTGCAAAAAGGACACATTTAATTTCAACAAAGAAATGTAGTTTTAAGTTTTAAATAGTGGTACTGATAAATGTCACCAATGGTTCATGAGAAATTTACATTTGGATTTTTTCAGTTCATTTTAATATTGTTTTCTCACAAGCTGAATTCTAAATTTGTCTGGCTGATGTGATTAAAAGTGTAGTGGTGAACACTGGTTAGCAAGTAAAAGGTTCGATTTCAGTCGGAGACACAAATTCCCTTTGGAGTTGTCAGGAAAGGACATGTGGTGCAAAACTCACTGACCTGCAGTGGCGACCACTCAAGAGCACCTGAAAGTAGCAGTGACATTATTACATCTGACCAATCAGCAGTGACCTAGAGCATTTCAAACTTCAGTATTCTTCCAAAATTTGGAATATTGATTGTTTTTGCCCCCTCTTATCCCCACATCAAAACTATCTGTAGCAAGTTGACCGGCCATGTGATGGCCAAATCAGTTAAACTGGAGATGGGATCCATTAAATGCTACAAGCAGGACATTTTCAGAAAACAACTCCTTTTTGGACTTTGGCCTTTTTTGGACTTTGGCAGCCCACCCATCTGAATTTTTGAGTCATTCAAATAAATAAATAAATAAATAAACCTTAACTCAGATGTAGGCCACCTGGGCTCATGAGTGAGCTAATTAATGAATTTGTCATATTACAATCACCCCGACTTTCTCCTCAGGTTGGGCCCAAAAAAATAAGAGCAGCCCATCTTTGTGTTTTTTAGCCCTTTAAAGTGCAAAAAACATGACATTTAGTTACTTGTTCTTTTTTCACAAAGCTATAGTCATAAATGAAAATGGCCTCTGAATGTGTGCATCTTATGAATTTCGGCTAAATTTCATGTGAGTTATAAAATGACACAGTTCTGTTAAAATCAGAATATTTTATTAATCCAGAGGGAAACTGGTTGCAGACAACTGAAAAGTAAATATTGAAGATAGAAAATATAAAGACAGGAAAAAATATCAAAACCATATGCAACTCTATAAAAACTAAGGCCATTTAAGGGCCAATATGGCAAAAGTAAATAAGTAAATAGGGAGGAGCTGTCATGTTAGATGGCTGCTGCTTGGGATGACTTCCTGTGGTGCATCAATGGAGATTTTTCCTGAATGTGTTCCTGTGACTATCCAGCAATGATGGAGAGGTTATGGACTGGTTCTTATATAATGTTTTTCTACCTGAGCACTTAAAACACTTTTTTACAACATGCCTCATTCATCCATTCATACAAGGACTTTTTTTTTCTATGCTTAAGTGTTTTCTATCTAACATTCACACTCTGATGAATGCACTGGAGAGCAACTTGGGGTTAGCATCTTGCCCAAGGTTATTTGACATGGAGCAGCCAGGGATCTAACCACCAACCTTCCGATTAGTAGATAACCTGCTCTGCTTCCTGAACTACAGCCACCCCCAGGATATTAAGGATCACCCAGTATAGTACATAACTAGATACCAGCAGAGTGAGAAGAAATAAAGAGGAGAGAAGGAAGGGGAAAGTGGATGCTACAAAACACTGTTAATAGGGGAACTTTAAGATTACATCTGTTGTGGTTTAGATCACACACTGAAAATGAAAAATGGTCAACATAAGTACCTACTTTCTGACCACCAGTCAACCACCCCAGGCCGTCACAGGATGTTGCTGACAATAGTTAAGCATAAGAGTGCAAAGCCCACCCCCCACCACCCTTCTATCGGTCCATGTTTTTTTATGCCCTCATGACCCTATACATCTACGAGGCATATACCTCCACCTGAATGTTTTCAAAGCTTGTCGCTAGGATTTGTTGAAAGGGAATGTAGTGTTGAAAGTACTCAAGAAGGGCAAAAATAGTTTTCTTGTGTATCTGGGACCTCTGAAGGATATGAACTACAGTTTCTCCACTCTTGACGACAGCACATGTGTCTGAGGGTTTGTGTCAGTGTTGGAGCAAATTTGTTTCTGGAACAGAAAATCCCCTCCGTTTGAGGCTCTGAAACAGGGTTCCTGCCACCCGGTGTAAATTACTCTTATTAGAGGAGATTCTGTGGAAGTAGATCATTTGAAATTTCACTGTACCCCTAAATGTGTGTGCAGGATGTTAGGTGGACCTATGCAAGAGGGCATGCATATCATTCTACTTGAAGCAGACCTTTGTCAACATCCTATTTTCTGTTTCTTCCCTCAATCTGCTCAAACTACACCACAGTGCCTCGTAAAGTGACCTTCACTGTGTGTGTATGCAAAGGCTCAAAGTCGCTCATAGCCTTGAGCCCATATCATGCAAGAACCTAAAATAAAAAATTGGTGTTGAGAGAGTGTGACAGTGTACCACTCTCCAACTCACGTATATGCTCGCATATGACTGTGAACATCTCTTCCCCATGGCTCTCCTCTCAGACAAAATCCTTGTTGTTAAGATAAACTTTCAACTATTTTTTTCAGATTTCCTAATCCAGTCTATTGACATTGGGATATCGGCTGAAAACAGGCCTCAAAGCCATTTGAGTATTGAGTAACTACTGACATCACTGGTCAAGAGGAGGGCTTTCTTTGGGGCATGGCCGCTAGGTGGATAATCTCCAAGAAGTGGTATGTGTCCTTTACATAGCTAGGTCTGTCAGGTGAGACTTTAGCGCTTTATGGACCTTGGGCAGCAGATACAACATACTAAGCAGGTCCTTAGTCCTTAACAGGTCCCTCTGCTTTACAGATACAGTATGTACATGGCATGATATGGAGAGTGTGTTGTCTTCCAGTTTACCCTGGACTAGAGGATGATTTGTGTTAGGGATCTGATTTAAGTATTGTTTATTGTCTAGCTGTCTATTTGCCTACAGCCTATACTGCTGTTTATCCATGATAAGTCTTTTTGGACCTTTTATTGACCAATTTAATGACAATACCCATGTTTTTCCTTAATCCTCTGCTTCTAAGCATCAATTAAGGCTCAGGCCTTTCTTCCTTCAGTTCAAAGTCCTTGTATGCACAGATGTCTGCTTTGATTAAACTTTTAACAGAATTACTCTGGGCTTCCCAGTATGGCTCCCAGTTGGATAGGAGTATAAATCATTCTTTTTAAATTCACTGACCACCAAATAATCCAAGATTTTAATACACCTATGGTATAAATGGAGGCCCTACGAAGGTCGAAGCCCGACCCATTAGAATATTTAGTATTTAGTATGAAAGTAAGATCCTTCTCCAGAAGATTCACCTGCACCGAGAATGAAGTAAACTCCTTCAGCAGATTCAAAATATTCAACGGGAAGGACAAGGATTCCACTGCCCTCCCTTTCCCTTACTACCTCCAAGTCTCCTCTAAACCCACAGCGACTTCTCACAGCTTACATCAGCCTTTTCAGAAAGTGGTAGATGTTGGCACCAGGTTGGCAGGTCATGAGGGAGGAGATCATCCAAAAAAAAAGGTTAAAATTGAATTAATTCATTTAAGATACCTGATGGCACACTACACTGATATCCGGGGATATCAAGTGAGCCCTTTCATCCACAGCTGTAAAATCTAAAACTGTTATCATGACAACATCTAGGAGGACATAGATCAAAACACATGTCCCACCCAAGTTTGTTAGACACATGTTCTGTATTACCTTGTCAGTTCATAAGCTCACCATACATTTCTGACCTCCCAGTGTGATCATTTGCACTCACCATGCTTCACTGCCTTTCAACCCTATACCCTATCGTCTGTGCATCTGTCTCTCTCGCATTAAATATTCCTGCTTCCCTTCCTCTGGTAACTTGTCCTTTGTCTTCGTCACATAATTCTAAGATGTTAAGCCTTTTTAATCTGATTACTTCATTGTTGTGTGGAACAAATGTGCAGTTTTAGGTCTTATTGATAAAAATTTCTGTACACCATAAAGTCACAGACACTAGAAGAACAGTGCAAATGATAATTTCAGGGAAAGAGCCAAAACTAAGAGATGTTCACATGAAAAGTCAAGGATTCATTAAAACAAAATAAAACTAAACTGTAATTCCATCCTGCCTGCAAGTTTTCATTTATTTGTGGTTATTTTGCATCATAATTAATGACCTATTATTTTAAAGAGGGGGGGGGGCGTATTTTCTTCTTTATAGCCATGTACTTTTTATGTGATATTAAATTATTTTAAACACATTATTCACATCCATTCAGTCACTGTGTTTGTCTTTTCTTCTTAGGAGCTGTGAATGGGTTGCCAAAAGAAATGTCAAAGGACACGTTGAGTAATGAGAATATTCATCACAGCAAATTACTCTCAAACAGATGCACCCACAGATACACGTCGTCTGATTTACACCTGGGTGCACGCACCCATGAAACATGAGCACACAGCCATGTGATGCTTGTTTGTTATCCTGCCATTTAATACCATTCATCATCTCCATCCTTTCTCCCTCTCTCCATCCTGCAGCCTATCACGGCGATGAAGACAAATGCTGCAGCTCAGCCTCACCTCCCTAAAAACATGCTCACCAATATCCTTGACCTCCGTGGGTTCTGGTTGAATGCAGCTGTTCCAACTCTCTGTGACCTTTAGTGCTACTCTTCATCTTGTTAGTTCACCTTGAGGGAAAGTTGATGTAACACTACCACACTGTGTGACATTGGTACAAAAAGAAAGCCATAGACCCATTTAATGCTTAAGAAGAAAAAAAAAAGGTCTTCCAGGAATGGACAAAAATGCCTGGAAACCTTTGTCTCTGACCTTTAAGTCACATGATTCACCTATTGTTACATTTCCATTTCACGTTTCCAGTTTCAAGGACAACAAATTAAGGATGACAAAAAATGCCACAATTTCTCATTTTATATGAAATACCACATGAGTTTATTGTTGGTTAAATGCTTACATGCTACATGTGATGAGGCAAGCTGAGCTCAGCTAGACTGTGATGGATCCTGTAGAGAAAAATTGTAAGTCATTCAAGTATTCCTCACCTCCATAATTGTGGTGCAACCAGATATTACTGCAAAACGTGCAATAGACACGCCAGTCCACCGTGTCATGCTTTACCTTTCCAAAATGTGAAGAGGACAGACATGCATGCAGAAGTTGCAGTAACAGCAGAGGGAGATATTTTACTTTAAGCCAACATGAAAATAATCACGGGAAATCGCTTAAACAGGTATTATTATAACATTTACATGGATATACATATAAGCTGACTAGCTTAGTCATGTCTGGCATTTAAGCACCCTGGAAAGCACTTCATACATTTTAATGCAAGAAGTCAGTAGTGAATAAAAAACATTCGATCTCCCCCTGCTGGTTATGCAACTTCTGCATACAGTAACCCCACATCTGCATTTGTGTCCATTTCACGTTCTGGAGAGGCAAAGCGTGAAATGGACACGGTGGACCGGCTTGTCTATTGCACGTTTTGCCCCTGCTCTTCTGACCCCATTCTCTTTTTAAGTTCTTAGAACTCTTTTTCTTTGTCTGCTTAGAGAAACAAAGCAAAAAGCATAGCAAAACTGATACAAACAGTAACACAAAAAGGAACGCAAAGCAGCAGTGTTCCTGAAGGATAGGCCAGAGTGGAAGTGGTGGCTCCGTTACAGGGCTGCTAGCTGCCAACCCAGGCTTAAAATCCCAAACGGTGTCTTCTCTTTCAGGGTGAAGGCGGCCTATACGGGCTCGTCCATCTACAAGAAACAATCTGAAGTGGAAACTTCAGAAGGAGTATAAATCATCCTCAGCTGATCATCAGCTCCAGTCTGCAGATAACTGGACTTGAGGCCAATAACATGTTAGGTAACTGAGTGCACGCCTGTGTTATTAACCACAATGTTTTGGCTCATTACTGTGCACTTTCTGGAAGGATAAGCAAACACTTCAGACTACACCAGATCTATGCTACATCATGGATAATTTCCCTTTAAACCCAATCTAGGTTCTTTTCATAAACCTAATTATGAAATTTTAGTGTCGAAATCAAACTAAATAACAAGTGAAAACAAAAAAAAGTGTAAAAATGTCAGACCACTGTGGTACTTGAACCCGAAGGCTGAGCACTAGCCTGCATTTTGAAAAGTGAAGCTGAAGAGGTCGTGATCAAGCCTGAGTGTGTGAGCTGGAAGTGAGAATGTGTTTCTGTCCCACTTCAGAAGACACTCTCCTTCTCATGCAAACACCCAGGTGGCTTTTAATTCCCGCTCCCCTGTGCCAACCGCTCTTCTCTCTGTGTTTGATTTTATTGTATTTTTTCAGATTGCCAGTCTTTCTGCTTTCCAGCAAGCTACCTCACAGTGATGTTGATGTTTCTGTCCATTGATTTGATGTTTTCGATGAAGGCCTCTACTTCTTGGGTTCTGATTTTGATTTGGGTGTCATACATATATGTAAAGCAGTTGCAATGTGTTGTCTTTCTGAAGCCCACAAGTTTACTTTCCACTCCCACTATGTAAAGGTTGGTTACAATGTGTGACGCTGGGAAATCCAGGGGACTACCGTGCTTTTGCCTTTAGAAACTTTAGATGCAAATCTGATTGGAGCTGAAGAGTTAGCCTGTCATATTTAACTAGTGCAAAATACTACCACGTAACTTAACTAACAGTATGTGGGCGGCACAACTTTTATGCAGGTTATGGAAAGAGCTTTTAAAGTAAATTTTGAGATTTTCTGTGAAATTTTACGTGTCCCACATGTGGGACTAATAAAGGTTTATCTCATCTTATTTTGCCCTTTTATTTACGCTTTGTTATTGACTATCTTTTAAGTGTCTTTTTGTTGTGGGAAAACAAATGAAATATACACACAGTTGCTGTCCCGATACAGTTAGCATTCCCACTGTTAAAAAGAAAGATGCAATTGATACAAAATAAAGTATTCCAAAAACAAAGGGCAATAGGCAGAGATTTCAGCAATGCGCAATGAGTGGACCTGAAAAAATGATAACACTTGCAATGTAGATCTCCTGAAAATGATAAAATATCCCACATTAATAACTAATTACTGGCAGCTGGGCCTTCACTGGATCATTTTTTTCATTAATTTCAAGTTAAAACTCATAAATCTTGCTTTATAGAACACAGCCTGTATAGTAGCACTGAAGGATTGTTTTCCGATCTCCCTGGGCAAAGTCAGATATTTTCACCTTGATTTAGTGGTCTTAAATAGCACATGCGTCCTTGTTAGTGCAGGTAGTTGGGAGTTAAGCTGCTTGATTATCTCTCCCATATTACAAAGGCACCAGCCTGCCACTGGTGAAAACCTGGGGTCCAGTGTCTTCTCCAAGGACACTTCAGCATGTGGACAGGAGGGCTGGGAGATCAAACAGCAAACCTCTTCTACCAGCTTATCTGCCATTAATCTTAGATGGCCCGCTGCAGATATTTAATGTTTTTATAGCAAACACAAACTCTGTCTTCAGTCTGAACCTGTGCTTCAGGTGAAATCACCTTCTCCTTTAGTTTCAGAGTTTAACTTCAACTAAAAACTCCTTCCATCAACCACAATCACTGGATGTGAATATACTAAATTCTGTGCTATGTTGCACTGTGCAATTCCAACCTAGTGTGACTTTTACATATGTTGATTAAGCAATATTTCAATAGATAGATATTTAATTGCTTCACGTTCCAAAAATATGGGGTTATCTCAGAAGGCCTGAACTGATCCTGAGATTTCTGCTGGAGAGATAGAAGAACTAGTTCTGCCGCACTTCTAGGTAAATGATAATGACAGCCCCTACTGAAGTTTTCCAAGAAGGATCTCTTCATCGAAATCTGTCATTTAATAAAACAAAAACTAAACTTTCTTTATTGAATGCCAAGTGCTATATCTGATGAAAACCAGGTCTAACTTGTTTCCTGGACAGTGTTATTTCTATTGCTGGCAGCATGTGCCATGAAGATGATGACAGTATTTATCAGCTGCCCTATATGACATTCAGTTTTTGAATATTACATAGAGCACCGGAGGTTCAGACCAAAACAAAACATTGCCTACGTAAATGTTCAAAATATTGTGAATAGAAATGTTAAGAATGGTGCCGAGGGTTGAAGGATGACCTGAAACACAGCAACACAGAAACTGAGTGGGGGACAAACCAGGTCTTGCTGAAAATCTGACATAAACAGAGCAAAAAAGAGAGCCTAGATATCCTGATATGAAAAGATGGTTGAGTCAGACAGATGCTTATAAATATCTGTTTTAAATGTTTTCTTTTCATATTCAGATTGGTCAACAGAATACACTTAATGGTTTAAAAGAATTTATGTTGATGTCAGCACTAAAAAACATAACAGTAAAGCAAAGAATATTTTGTAAACAAACTATTTAACAAGGCCAATTGGGGATAATTAGGAAAACTGCATGAATACATCAGAATAATTTGTCATGCACTCTTGAAATTAGTTTAGCACAAATCTCAGCTTGAAAAATGCATGATCCATTGATTCTTAAGTTCCAGTTTATTTAGCATTAAACTGACATCAGCCCTTACAGATGTCCGCTGATGATACTGTCTATTCTGGTGTTTTGGACACTAACAGAAACTTAGACTAATGCAGTGACTAGAACTTTTTCAGATGTCTGTCCTACCCATCCCTGCCAGTAAATTGAATTCTGCGAAACACTGGCACACTGATGTGTCATAGCATTTTCCTTCTGAGTCCGGAACACTCTGATGCTTGTCAGCTAATCTGGGAACAAAAACATGGATGAGAACTGGAGGAAGAGAAAAGTGCATCTCAAAGAGACTTCTCCCACAAAATTTGCTGGTTTTATTGATTCACAAGAAAACTCAAAATAAATGTGGCTTTCCCTTACTTTTCAGTTTGGAAATTTCTCAGATGACGTTAAGTTGAGACAAACGTAGAGGCTATTCACTGATGAATTTATGATCGCAATTCTACCAAAGTTTTTGTTCAAATAGAAGAAAAAATCCAGGAAATCCAGAACAAAAAAGGTGTAGTATCTAAAATGTAAGTCATTTTTAAGGCTACTTAATAGAAAAAAAAGTATATTCATGAAAATAGATACAATAGTGCACAATTACATCTTCTAACAAACTGATTCATTCTAATAAACTTAAAATAACAGATTAGACATATGACCTTCCTGTGTCTGGATAGCCAGCAAGAGCTGGCTAAATAACAACAAGAACTATGCCAGCTAATGTTAGGCTCGAGTGTCGCGTCATATGACAGTTTATTCACTGTGAGTCCAACAAAGTTGCATTCAAAGACAGTTTCACTAACAACAGCAAACAGCAGCTAACAGTAGCTAACAGCGGCAAACACAGCAGGTCTACTAGCAGTTCTGTATGCCCTCAACAACTCACCTCAGTATGGCTGTCATTGGTCAGAGGTGAGCTTCTCTGACTCATTGATCCATATCAGACTCCTTTCACAAAGCCATGCAGCCTCTTCCAGAGCAAATAGGGGTAGATATTTCTCACCCAGCATTGACAGCTGAGATAAACAGTGAACTGATAGCCTTCCACAGATAGGGCAAAACTCCAGGGCGGATCTGGATCCAGTTCAAAGAGTAGTAGAAAGCCACCGACCAGCCACGGCCTTTATGACGTACAGTTTTAAATCTATCTTGGCTGACTAAAACATAACTATAGCAGTGGTCAAAGCTAATATTATAATTTGACTGCATTCTGCAATTTATTGACATCTAGTGGTAAAAAACTAACCACTGCAACTTTAAGTCAAGGGTTTTTAACCATTTCCAAAGAATGTCAATGCCAATTTTATTTACGTACTATATTTCATGTGTATATAGCATATTGCACGTAAACGTAATGTGCTTATCATAACAGATAAAACCATAAAAACATAAACCTGCAAGAATAAAAAGATTTACTGTTTTTGAATGCAGACACAGATGTAACTGACCTCAGATCAGAGGCGTGGTCCAAAGAAGATGACCACCAGATCTGATTCTGGGAACAGTTAGAAGAGCTGCACCTGATGATCTGAGAGATTTAGTGTCTTGTTATAGACACTGAGCAAGTCATAGATGTACTGGGGTGCAAAACAACTGAGTTCTTTATAAACTAATATAAGGATTTTAAAGTAATTCTGTGTTGAACTGGCAGCAAATGATTTCAATACTGATGTAATATGTTCAAAAATTTCCATGTAAGGACTCTGGTTGTTGTATTCTGAATAAGATGAAATCACAATTCTGCAAAAAAAAAGAGCTTTACAGTAACCTGTTTGACATGAATGCATGGACCAGTTTCTCCGAGCCAGTTTGAGATAAGAATTTTTATATATTTTTTAAGTGCTAGGAAGTCCTGAAGAAAGTACTTCAGTACTTCTTACCACTTACAAATGGAAAGAAATTCAGTCAAGAATGAAGTTTATTAAAAAGAATAAAAAGGGGGGATTACACTGATTACTGTTAATTGTTTGGTAGATATAGCCTTGTCTGGCTAATTTTATTTCATTGTTGCAGCAATTAAGTGCATTTTTATAGAAGGTCTGAAGTGATAACATAATTAAAAGTGTAGCTGTTAAACCTCAATTCACTAGCAGGGATAGTACCTCAATTATGATTAGACAGTGTTTATTGAAAGAGAACGGCAGATGTTTGAGCTTGAGACTGCAGTTTAGGGGAAAATTTAAGTGAGGACTGGCAACAGCTCCCAGGCCAGTTAGATCCCAGAGAGCAGAAAGCAGCGCTTACTGAGATTTACAAAGATTTTGGAGGTCAATTTTACATTCGCAATTACCTACAATAATAGACCTACAATACTAGAGAGAAAACCCTAGCAGTTAAACAACCGTCCTTGAGCAGGCTCTTGGTGACAGTAGGAAGGAAAAACTCCCTTTCAACAGGAAGAAACCTCTTGCAGAACAGGAGCAGGGAGGAGGGGCCATCTGCTGCGACCGGTTGGGGGTAACTTGATGGAAGTGGGTATAAGAATCTAAGTAGGAAGTGGAATCTGGGACCGATATGTGGCTTCACACAGTAACAAACAACAAAGGTCTGAAGAGAAGCATGCTGGGATTTCCAGAACTGAGGGTAATGTGTTGAGGGTTATGAGTTTATCTTGAAATAGAATTTGAACTACAGAGAGAAGGTGAAGGAATCCTTGGAATTATGTCACTGGGGCGGCAATCCTAATTGAGGTTCGTGGATAAACTTTGAGCAACGTAGGAATCTAAAGAAAACCAGGAGGGACATGGATTTGAGCCTGATGATGAAGTGAGTGAGGTCTTTAATGAGTAGTGACAGCTGAGATGGTGAGTTTGCTTAGCAAAAAACAAAAAAAAGCTCATCACTCATTTATGAGTCAGTTTCATTAAGGAACGGTCTAATACACTATATATTTATTAAATATTAAATCATGTATTGCCACACAACTGTAGTTTCCTGTCTTTTCACTCAATTTTTTCTTCAAATTAAAACATTAAAAAACAGGTTTGCTGGATTATACTAATTGACTGGATGTGCTAAACTACTTTGCCTTTTTCTGTTCATTTAAATGTAGTTTTTGGGGGGGGTTTGCTTGGTTTTTTTGGGGGGGGGGTTTTGCACTATGAAGGGCATGTTTATGACGGAAAATGACTGCTTTTGCGATCTACACCAAACCAAAAAATTCTTTTTGTACTCAGGGGTTTAAAGGGTACCATTTTTCCCAACATTGCACCACATCCCACAAAGTCTAAAAATACTGTAATAGATAAATACAATAAAGATGAAAGTAGTTAATTGTTTTATTAGGCAGGTAAAAACAAATCATGTTATTAGAAGTAACTAAATGCAGGCCTCAAGGCTGTTTTCAGACAACCCACAGTAAATATAAAAATGCTGCACAGATGAACAATGATCTTATTGTCTCTGATGTGAAGGTCTATGTTCTCAAAGGGTTAGATGTGATGGGCTTCAGGAGAGAGGAGGAGGAGCCATCTGTTGTGGCTTCAAACAGCTGCTCTCCACTTCTGATGTGCACGCACACACAAACCTGAGGCATCATCACTCCAGATGGTGGGGCTTCATGGCCAAACATGGAAACTTTGGAGGATGTACACAGAAAGAGGCAGGCTGGCAGAAATGAGACACACACGCTTCCATATTCAGACAAATTTTATTAGAATGGACTGTCACGCTGAGCTGGTGGCTGCCCCACTTTTGTGGCCCTTCAGATTTAATTTCCAGAGTGTTTCATTACTTAAAATGTGT
Organism: Etia nguti; assembly: GCA_015106755.1. Lineage (NCBI taxonomy): Eukaryota > Metazoa > Chordata > Actinopteri > Cichliformes > Cichlidae > Etia > Etia nguti. Next base: position 12,910 of record VUQG01005080.1, on the reverse strand, counting down.
CAGAAGTGACACGCAGTGGGAAGTGGAGCAAATGTTACTTTTGTTCTTTGCAGAGAGAGCCAAGTTTGGGGGGAAAAACAAAAAAAAGAACACACACACGTCTGGCAATGTTTTAAAAAGCGATTAAATATTAATCAGATGCACTGTTAGCAAGGGATGTGCCCGCTTTGAGCTGCAGGATGATGAATGAGCGCTCATGGCGAAGGATAGTAAGACAAACACCGCAGCATTGCCAAGAGACAATAGAAGGCTGGGACATCTATCACACCAGTTGTTGTCGTGGCAACCTGTCGCCATGCGACCGCTTCGTGCCGCTCGTTTCTAAGAGTCGTGGCCCTGGAGCATCACACGACGCAGAATCCAACAAATCAGAGCAAACAAAAGGGGGAAACTTTTGAGTGGAACACACACACACACACACACACACACACACACACACACACACACACACACACACACACACACACACACACACACAGACTGTGTCTGAATGAAACCAAGGAAATAACAGCAGCAGCATTGTGTGAAGCCCAACAACAAGCGGACACAACACTGCTTGCTTTAAAATGCTCCAGTGGTGGCTGAGTGGTGGAAAGTCTTCTTAGAATTGAAAAAAAAAAGGTGTGACTCTGTCACCTAAATATGTACAGCCCAGCTCTAGCTACAGTTCATCATGCTCGAAATCGAATCGCGAGGATGGAAATCGAATCTGCATGGCTTTGGTAAGAGCCCAAAGACTCTATTGTGTTTGAATGTGGAGGCCAGCGGGTTCTTCCTCCTAATCCAAACACGGCATAGACCCGACAGGATGTCACTTTCTGAAATGCCTCCCAGTGTACATACAGATGTGTTTTTGATTTGTGTCTGTGTTAGTTCAAGGCTAGAACTGTGCTCTTAGAGAGGACAAGGAGATTATTTTCACTTTGAGTTTTTGGATTTTTTTTTCCTTTGTTTTTTATTTTGGTTCCTTCAACATGTTTTTTGCATAAAGATTGCAGTTTATTTAAATTGGACCTTTAATCTATGTTTATATTAATAAAGAAATGAAAAAAGAAGGTTAAAAACTCAAAATTTTGGCACACTATTTAACCTCCCGTCTCATCCTGGCTGATTATCCAGAGTTGGCTGTATAAGTTGTACAAAGGAGAGGCTGTACTATTGTAGGTCAGAAATCGCTAAAGGATATTGTTTGCACTCTGCTATATTACATGATGCTGCATTCCTGTATTACTTGTATCTTTTTGATTTACAGCATCTGTGACCACCATCTCTGTGGAAAACCGATGCAGCATTAGTGGAATATAACCAAGTGAAACAACTTGGAAAGAAATAGTGTTAGCTTACACTTCGGTTATATGGTTATATGGAAATATTTTCTTCTTCTTTCTTGCTTCTTTCATCTTTCAAGTCAATAAAAAGCCCGGTGCCATGACTGCTTGAGAAACGCTGGAATGGTGGGTCAGATGTGAAGCCACTCGTCTGGTGCCCTGTTGGCACTTTAACAAAGCAAGAAAGTGGTGTCCAGTTGCAGTCTTCTTTCTGATGCCTCAAGTGCCCCGAGGTATTGATTTTATGTTTAGAGTTACTGGAGGGCAACAATGACTCAGCAGTTATCTCATGTCCGCTGGTCATGTTGGGCCATCTCCTTTTCTGCTGACCTGTCACTCAGCCTTTATATAGCATGTGGGGAAAATGTAAATATTCTGCATTAATGCAGCGTTTTTGATTGGTGGATTACTTTTCTCTGAGGGGAATCTGACAAGTGAGACCACAATCACTAATACTGTACCGTAGATGTGTTTTTAAAAATTTTTTTACAGGCCTATTCACAGCACATTATCCCTCAGCAGGGATCATCATCACTCAAAGGATGCAAATGATGTTGACACTGCTGTTGTTCACTGCAGGAACAAGGTAAATAGAAGATACTTTTTCCGTGATAGGATGATAGGAAAGTGTGATGTGTTTAAAGACTTCAGAGCTTCTGTAAGAGCCACATTGGCTCTCTACTGGTGCGTGCAAACACTCATGCAGCTGCTGACGTACAGAGGGAGTAATGAAACACGCTTGGGAGCCAGCAGTGACACAGAAAAGGATTTCTCATCCTTATTTAATGGGGTTGTTAGTGTGTCCTTGGAGACAAGGTGGACTGTGATGTAATAACTGATCTGGAGGGGCCGAGGCGATAAATGAAATAATCTCCAGGATAAATGACAGTGTGAACCCATGATGCTGCACCACAGGCCAGATTACGTGGACTCTAAAGCCCTTTTCTGACATGAGATACGTAATACTGCCGCCTGCATCGCTGCGGTAAAGTGATGGCATTCAGTCATTCAGACATTGGTCACATTTTTATCAGGTTCCTGCACAGCTTCATTATTCAGACTAGATATAGTGACAGAGAAAGGCATGGTTTTTTTCCTATGTGCAAAAGCATTTAAACAAACGCTTGCTGAACCTCTTGTTTAGTGTACCAACCACTTTGAAACCTTTTTTTCTTCTGAAATGTCTGCAACAGCAGTGTCTCTTTGTCTGTGGAAGCTACAGCAACAGCTGTCCCCGTCCCTCACGAAGAGCTCGCCTTCTAATTGTTGGATAACATTAACAGTACTGTTCAAAAGTCTCAAGGCACCCCTCATTTCTTAATTCTTCATTTCTATCTATCAATACTATCAACAAACCATTTCACCTGGAAAAAGCTGATGGGCTATTGTTGTCTCCCTGGCAGGCAGGATTGGGGGGGTGGGTGGAAAGGCAGTGTGGACCACCTAACTTTGTGAACACAATAACATGAGAACGAAGCAACATAGGATTTTCAAATTGATAACGTAAGTGCATCTGCTAAAAATCTTGGAGGAGTTTGAATCTTAGTAATCTCAACCTCAGGGTCAAGGTCAGAGGACAAGAAAATCTTGTGAGTGCAGTAACTCAAGAAGGAAGTCACTTAGGATGTTCAAACTGATACCACAGGTGCATCTATCAGGAGACAGAGGGGTAGCATCGTCGGCCATCTGTATTTTTAAAAGAAAGGAACCAAACTTTAAAGTCATCATACTGATTTTCAAGATTATTAGAGCTAAAAAATTCTTCTATACAGTATTTTCATGTATGTTCACTGCACATATTTTCCATTTTCCTACCATAATATACGTAAAGAAAGGAGGGCTGGCTCAAGACTTTGCACTGTGCTGTATTTTTTAAACAACAAATTGAAATGGAGTTGATTTTTTCATCAAAACATAATAAAAATGCTTCACATCTCAGTGGGTGTAGTAAGATGTGAAGCTGACATTTTGGGACGGCTGTCTGAGGATGCTCAAATATTCCTCATTTAAGGACAAAATGATCAGTCAAATAATAAATAATCTATCATCGTCAGCTCACAGATTTTTAGCCATTTTAGCATTTTAGTATGAACTTTCTACAGAACATTTCCACTTGGAGTGTTACTTTCCTCATTCAGACATAAAAAATGTGAACAAATGTGAGTTCTTTGCTTTTTCTGCCAGCTGTTGAAAGACTGAAGTAAACCCCAAACCATTTTATATCTGAGCTCCATCTCAGCCATTCAGCTTCTGAATGTGTAAGCCTGATGGAAAAAAAACATGTTTATTTGATGAGACCCTGTCACTGTAACCAAGGTTGGCCCTAAACGCTCTGAATAATCTCTTCCTTTCATCAGAATAAAATGAAAGTACCTCATTGGACCGTGACATTTCTCTCCCAGCACGTATTCTTCAGCTATGCGTTTTTTAAGCTTTGAATTTTTCCATGTGTGTGTTTTGTGTGTGTGTTCCACAGCTCCTGTATATAGAACGTGACTACCAAAAGAAAGGACACTTATTTGAGGAAACTAATCGAGTCAGAATGTTGCACATTGAACTTTTGGACTTGTATGTGAGACAGAAAAACTTTCATCAGCTCAAACTGATGACTGGTGACAAGTTTTTAATCCTTACGAATGAACAAATGAAGAAATTATTTTACAAAGAAAGTCCAGTAAAGTTTATAGGCTCAATAGGCTCAATTGCTAGGTTTCACTATGGAGGCATTAGTTAATTAAAAGGGGAAATAATGAATTAAATAATATATAAATAATTAAATAAATATCAACTAATTTCATAGAAAACATTTAGTCATTTTTTTAAAATTCATTTCCAATTTTAACTAATTAATGGTACATTTAATTAATTATTTAATTATGTATTATTTAATCCATACAATACCTCCCAGTACCTCTCCTATAATTTTCTCCTGCAGTTCTGAACACATATTTTTTCATATTGTGTACATTTGTGTCGTTGACTGGATCCCTGTTACTACAAAACACATCTAGTATTTTTTTAGTAATTTAAGCAAGATTAGCGACACAGAAAATAAAATAAAGACAATAGTGGAAAACAACCATATAATTAAAAATAGTACTGTATTGGAAATATGGGAACAGTTGGTATCGTTTATGTTATGGCACAATGTATCACTGGAAGTGTAATGGACGATCGAAATTTAATCTGCTCCCTCAAATGTAATTCTTTCTTCATCAGCAGTAAGGGGTCACTGAGATCATTCCAGTGATAAATGTGTGATAGGTTGTAATACGTGAAACACCCGATATGGTTCCACATAAATGAAACAGCCATTTTTTATTATTATTATTAAATTCTGGTAAACCTGAGATAGATTTACTGCTCCAATTACAATAAAAGAGCAAGATTTTAACATATTTCTCCAACTGAAGCTCTGGATCTTGGATGTTTTGCGCCTGGCACATTTGCTGCAGGAAAAAAAAAACTTCCTAATTATTATCTATCGACATACTGACACAGTCTATACACAGCTTCATCTGATGCCAGGAAATTTGGGTTCCTCATTAAAGTGGAGCACGTGTGTGAATGTCAAAATGGAAATCAAGCTCTGGGCGATCGGTAATCTGAGCTTCTGCTGTCAGATCGCTAAATGCTAACTTTATTGTTGGTCCCATTTCCAGTTTCCAGTGCTCCTATTTCACTTCATAGCTGCTTGGACCCTCATATTTTTAGCTTCAAGCTCCATTTTGTATTGATTGTATCTGCTCGTGTGTTTTTGTGTGGGCAACTTGGAGGTGAGCCACATTCCTCTGGTCCTCTTTTGTCCTTGAGGGTACCGTATCACTTTGTCCCCTTCGTGTTCCAATCTGCGGCTTTCAGAGTCTGAACCCTTCTTTTTATTAGTCCGCTTGAAGTACTAGGATGCAATGCATGGATGTTTTGTCAAACTATGAAATTAATATATTTATGTGGATGGTTTTTTTTGAGCATGCAAACTTCTAAAGGAATTCTGCAATAAGATTCAGAAGCAGGCAAACACACGGGATGAGGATAGGCTCCAGCAGCATGTACTCAGGATGAAGATATGCAAGAATAGAAACAGCATTATGTTCCCTACTGATTCCCAAAAGGCACATCAGCACCAAAGATACTAAAACAATGTCCCTCCTCCCATGTCTGCTTTTTCCTCTCTACTCCTCTCCTCTCCTCATTTTGTCATATCTTTTGCATCCTGAGCTCTAATATATTTCCTGCGTCTTCTCGTCTTCTTTTATGTCCTCATGCTGGCAGCTGTGCCAGACACTGCAACACACAAAATGTTAATCTAAACTAACACAGGACAGTATGACACGCTTTAGCCCAGCTTTCTAAAATGAAAAAAAAATGACGACCCTTTCTTGACCCTTTTCTTTTCTCACCCCTTCCCTTCTCCGTGCCGCCTTTTCAGTTTTCGCTGCCAGTAATCTGACCTGCAACGGCCTTCAGAGCTCAGATAATGATTTTTCCACTTGCTCTCCCATCTCTTGTTCCTCGTCCCCTTCTCCGGTGGTGGCTCTGCTGCTTGTGCTTTTCACTGTTTGCATGCATGCTGATTATTCACAGGGGGACCTATCTGCCAGCGACCTCCCCTCCATCTTCTTGTCTGCCTGCTACTTTTCATTTCTCTGTCATCCGTCTGCACCCATCCATCCAGGTTTGTGCGCAAGGGGCAATTTTTAAACGCTGCTTCCACAAATCCACACTTCTAGTGTGGGAGCTGCGAACAAGGGGAGCATTGAGAAGGGTGGCAAGAGGAGGGGCAGTTGGGCAGTCCTGGCATCTGATGGGGGGCTGATCAAAGGCTGCGAGACACAAGCTAATGGCTGAACTCAACTGGGCATGTGTAATGCCAGGATTGCTTTGGGCACTGAGAAAAAGTATTTTTAGTTTATTTGAAATTACAATGTAGTTAAGGGTAGGTAGACTAGAAAAAGCAGGTAACAAGTGTTAGTAACATTTTACTGTGAAGAAATAAAGAAAAAACATGATTTCAAGACAGGAAAGGAGACGAAGATTATTCTGTAAGTAATTTGAAGTCCTGCATAATTTCTTGGCAATTTTGCTGAAAAACAAACAACATCTCTCTTTTTTACATTGTAAGAACACTCTGTGGGGCATGGACCGTATTATGAAACAGCTTAACCTTTCCTAACTTCCAGCTATTTTATAGTACAGGAGAAACTCCTTTCCTCTACCCTCCTTTTCAAAGTTCTGCTTTAACAGTAATTGTGAAAGAAAAAAAAGTTAGACTTCCATCATTGTAGCTCAGTCATTATAGTGCCACATATTAAATACATTTGTCAAATATAGTTTTTTTTCTCCAAAATTACTATTAAATCACACACTACTTCAAATTACGTACACAGTGCTTAGAGTATATTATTGACTTGTTTTCTGTAAAAGTCTAACTTGTTACCACCTAATTCTAGTGTACCTACCGATAAGTATTACTAGGTAAATATAATTAAATATATTTACTATGTTATTACTTATTAATATTACATACATACATACATATTACATACATTACATGTAGTTTCAAAAATTCAAAAATTCAAAAATTCAAAATTCAAAATTCCATTTATTTACAGGGGAATTAACGACCTTGATTTATCTTAATGACGAGTCTTGACACCTCAGTAAATTTTCATAAAAAATGGTTTGACAGTCATTAGATTAGTTTTAGGCTTTTTCCAAGAATAGCTGCATAGGCATAGATGGAAATCCAGTTCTATAAGCAGGCCTGAACTATGACAGAAACCACTTTCAAGGCTTTCAAAGGGTAAAGAGTTAAAGCAACAACTTGGTTATAATCTGAATACGTGTTTTTAGTAACATTTTGTATGTAAATGATCCAAAATGCTGCTCACATGCCCCCAGTTTGCTAATTGCTCATGTTAAATCTGTATTTGCATCTGATCTCCCTGTAACCATTTTACCTCTGCCACTGCACAGGCAGGGTGAATACATTAGGAATTAAAAGGGTTGTGCTTAACTAGGTCACTGTACAGTATGTCCCCATTACATAACACATGAGCAGGGTTTGACCAGAGCTAGCGGGACGACACTGCTCAGTGACCACTGTGCACAGTGACCCGAGTTCCAGGAAAAGAAAAACAAACCAAAACAACCCCTCCCACACGGCTTCACTAACTGGCCCACGCAAACAAAACCAACAAGCACAGCAAGCATGATTGGTCAACACCTGTTAATTTGGTTCCCAGAGTTTTTTTTATGTTGCTCAGCTTTGTTTCAGTATCACTGTAGCAGCTGCTGCACTTAGGGGGACGAGAGAATTCAGGCGCTCTACGTGAACACCCTAAATCACAAGGGAAATATAACATGAAATAACATTTTTCACACCTTTCTCCGCGTGAGCCAACACGCCGTCTTATCCATATGCTCCCAAGATG
>VUQG01005077.1:0-11439 GCA_015106755.1 Etia nguti | reverse complement strand
TGCCGTACACCTGCTGTCCACCCAACCAGCCAATCAGGTTGCAGAGCAGGTGATATTCACTCAGATTTTACTCACGGCGCTTCGCTGCTACTGAAGGAGAGGAGACATGTCATTAGAGAAAACTGCCTCTCTCCTCCCTCTGCTCGTTGTCTCACAGCTTCACACAAACACACACACACACACACAGTAGCACACTCACACAGTAACACACACTCACACACACATACACACACACACTCACACACACACACACACAGTAACACACACACACCTTTGCGGCCACGCCGCGCTGGCCACGCTGACAGGATGTTAAGTCCAGTTAAAGCAGCGCGGGAGAGGGGGGGGACGGGCCAAGCGAGCCGCAGGAGGAGAAAGGAGGATGGAGACAGGTGAAGTCAGGTGTGTACTGTGTGTGGTTGTCGTGGTGACAGCAGGGTGAAGGATGTGCTGGTTAGTCACTGTGGTGACAGAGGACACTTCTACTCGATCTCAGCGTGACCTTCTGCTCCGTCGCAATGGATCAACAGCAACAACCTCGCCACGGCAACCAGCCACGGATGATGAATGGCTGCAACCTGGCACCTGGCAGTGACATCACAAAGAAGGCGGGGCTTCAGAGAATGACCTTTTTTACATTTGTCACATAATTTTATTTCCCGTGTTTAAAATCGAACTGTGACACTTTATAACTCATCCTGTTTGCAGCTCGTTTAGAGTGTTCCACAAACTTTCATCAGGTCAGAGGTCAAAGGGAACCACAGAGGAGGTCAAAGAAATATCAAAGCATAAAGTTTGTTTGTTGCCAAAGCGACGAGAACATCCTTATTATGAAATCTTAATTTTGTTTTAGAGGTCTTTAATTAAAGAGGAAAAAACGTCTGACGGTGACATCATCAGTGTGACATCACCAGTGTTTCTGTTCTTTTTCCTGCTGTCATGATTAAACGTTTTTGGGTGTGTCTCTGCAGGTGGTCGTGTCAACGACAGTGAATGTTGATGGTCACGTTCTCGCCGTCTCCGACAACATGTTCGTACACAACAACTCCAAACATGGCCGCCGGGCGCGGAGACTGGACCCGTCTGAGGGTACGCTACTTTTTACTTTTTTTGCACCCCTCACTCAGATAGTGGAGCTGATGAACAAGCACCAACCTCTCACCCAAACATGGCGACAGGCTGGACGTGCTCAAAAGAGAACTTCCTGTCAGAGTTTCAGAGTCCACCAATCACAGTCAGCTCCTGCACTGAGAGCTCTGTCACTGGTCTGACTGGTGTAGGAGATACGACAGTTGCAGAGAGACGGTTGTAATTTGCTCTTTGCAGAGGAATCAGCCCAGTGGATTGTGGGTAGGAAGACCAGACGCTTCAGGGTCCCCAGAGAGGACAGTGTGTGTCTATGCGTGCATGTGTGTGACTGAGTGTCTTTTTGCGGGCCGTTCAACCTCTTTAATTGCCCTCCTAATTAAAGACAGTTACCATGGAAACCACCCCTCCCAGTCACAGCGAGGGGAAGTCCCGTGGGTTTGAGCTCTCGCACATTTTCAGCTCTGCGCTTGGTTATTTCTGCACACTTACCTCAGCGCCTCGGACACTTTCGAACTTGCGGGTCCACCCAGCCACCCACTCCACCTCAGATCCACCTTCTCACACAGGAAGTCATCATCTGTGCGCCATGTTCTCTGTGTCTAAAGTAAAACACAGCCAATCCCTGCCGGAGTTCACTGATGGTGTTGCTCTATGAACAGACGTGTTTAAATATTAGATCGGTTTCATGAGAAAACGGCAGAAACTCGGGACCAGGTGGACTCTACTGCAGATGATTTATGATCTGAGTGAAACACATGCGTGTTAGAAACACACCCTCATACCTGATGACAGAACAGCCCTGCGACAGTGTGTGACGCTCGGAGTGTTATTAATGGTCAGTAATGTTGCCGCTGTGTGTTTGGATCACTTTTATAACAGATTCTATTTCTAAAACATGAAGCGACAGCGCAGGAGCGTCACAGAAAGTATGCAGGTTTAACCTGACACCAGCTCACTGAAGAGAATAGAATAGAATAGAATAGAATAGAGGTCAGGTGCTATAATGCCATTTCAAGTCATCAGTGATGAGATTAGCTGCCCTACCTCGCTCTCTCTCTCTCTCTCTCTCTCTCTCTCTCTCTCTCTCTCTCTCACACACACACACACACACACACACACACACACACACACACACACACACACACACACACAATTAGTCTCCTTCTGATGCACTACTGTATCTGCATCTCTCGGATTACTATGATTAATTAGAACATTTATCAAAGGGCATCGGTAAAATCAGTGTGCCAGATTCCAACAAACTATTAGAGCATTAGGGTTACAGTGTTTATCACAAACGTCTTTATCTTTAATATTACTTCCTGTTGTCCCCAGCTCTTCCATGAACCAGACAATCAAGAGTTTAAGTAGGAGAAATTTTGAAATCTCCAAACAGAAAGCTCTTTTGCAAAGAAGCACTTTAAGGGAAATGTAAACAGTTATTAGTGTTTCAGACAAAATTATGAATTGTCCGGATTATGTATGAAACTGAAAAGTGGTCAGAACATTAACAGTGCACCAAGTGTAAATAGTCTAAAACTTTCAGCTGGGTATATGTTAAAATAAATCATTAAGTAACAAAATTAGTCAGGTTTGATGTGTCTTGTGGGGGAACAAGAGACATTATGCAGTGAAATGCAAAACAGTTGAGCAGTTTTAATAGCTGAAACTTTTTTGGTAGTGATATTTCAGTGTACCACTGGCAAGCAAACCTCCCAGGAGTCACTCTCTTTTCTGTTTTCCTCTCTCTCCTTCTCTCGCTCACTCTTGTTCTTTCCTCCTTGTTAACAGAATTTGCTGATGATATAAAATAAACTCAGCTCTTGTGCCAGTAAATGGATATTTTATGCCAGGACCATATGGCAGGTGCCTTATTTTAAATACTTTTGAATAATGCATAGGGCAACCCATCATTTCTATTAATAATATGCAAAGATGCACATAAACTTACTCTCATACATACAAACATGCAACATTCACGGGCACTGGAAGACGGACACCTACAAGCTGGTGCTGATGCACATGTGGGTGCAGCTGCATGCAGATAAACACCGTGTTAAAATAATGTCTGATTTTGGCTTTCTTTGCTACAACTGGATGAAAAAAAATTCTTTGCACCCAAAGGAAAAGTATATATTTAGTTGATTCAGGATGTTTCTCATCTCGTCTATCTTTTCACACCGGAAAGTTTGAGTCAAAACTCTCTTAATTTTTTTTTTTTTTACAAAACATCACGAGACTCTTCCGCAGTCTTGTGTTAACCTATACGATAAAAGCTCCAGCACCCAATTACAAAATATATTAAGCTTTGTCTGAGGGACCAAGTTATTTTCATTCACTGGTCCTACGGGTATTAAATTAGCTTTTTATGCTACATGTTAGTATGTGCAAATTACTTGTGCAAACATGCCATATCACCTCCTGTTGATGAGGCTGCCATGAATGCAGTGTGCCTGGGGAAATATGACACTATAGCCACCTTATTAAAATGACAAATGATTCAATGCATTTCCCTTATAAATCAGGGTTCCCCCAGAGAAGACCAAACTACTGGCAATGAATTTAACTAAGCACTGTGTAACATGGGGAAATGTGATACATCTGAAAATGTATCAGCGCATTGAGAATTGATTGCATCTAATAGAGAATATGTGTTCCGCTGAATATTTAGTGAGCTATTTTCTTGATCCCTGGCCGGCACTGTAGAAAAACTAATTACAGCATGAAAAACAATACTAGAAGCATAATGTGGTGGATAACATGGATCCCAGAAGAGTAACATGTGGATAAAGTTGAAAAAAAAAAAAAAACATGAATTCTGTTAGTAAACTGGGTTTGTGGAGAAAAAAGTCCTGAAGTCACTGCTGCAAATTTTTTGCCATGCCGGTGTCAGAGTGTAAAGTTTATATATGGAAGGTGGTATAATTTACATCTCAGTGCCTCGTGTTTTATCTTTCTCTCTTTGTGAAAGCATCTTTCATTATGAGTGCTTTATATAGACAGGAAGGCGTGAGGGAGTTGTAAGTCATCCTACAGGGGCACAGAGAAAAACAGATGAGGGATGGCACATCACTGCAGCACAAATTAATAAAAAGAAATCAAAAGCAGCCCATTTATTTGCAGATGATGTGCAACTCGATTAATCACTCAGCTTTACGTGTCTCAGCATTTTGCTTCAGAGGGAAATAGTGTGGTGATGAGTTATTAAAATGACAGTATAAGCCTATTTGTATTTATCCCACCACTTGAAATTAGATCTTAAACCCAGAAAACTGCAATAGATTTGAAAGTGAGCGACGATAGGGCGGTTTTCTGAAAACTCACATGACTACACAGAAACATAAAGAAAAAAATAAAAAGACAGCATAAATGAAAGCAGGCATGCAGTGCTTTTTAACTTTTCTCTTTTCTCTCTGCGTCTCAGCCTCCCACTCTCTCCATCTATTTGTTTTAGATGAGAGAAGCATTAAAGCCTGCATTAGTTCTTACTGCACCTACTGATACCAAATCTATATGCAAAAGAGATTGTTCTCACCGCCTGCAAGGAAAATATTAATATCCATCTGTCTGTTTGCTAAAGTCTCAATGGAAATTAGAGAGTATGATATCAGCAGGTGTTTAATATGCATGTTGTACCTTCCCCACTTTCCTTAAACTACTTTGCTTTTCTGCTGCCGTCTAATTGCCACACAACGTTTTGTGGCAAATTTATAATTAAAAAATTTTTAGCTGGTGGTGACATCTCAATAAAGCTACTTTCGGCTGCTCCTTTATTCACTTTATTGTGCATGTTTGATTTGCTAGATTTTTTACACCAGATGCCCTTTCTGACACAACCCCAAAGGGATTTGTGTTTCCTCCCGGGATCAAAACAGACATCTTTCATATGGTAGGTGAATGTGTAAACCAGTAAATCCCCAAAAATATAATAATATACAACTTCCCAAAAGTAAGTCAGTGTTTTTTCGATGAAAGTGCATTTTAAAATTATGCTTGCATGTGTTCAAAATCTTATGGTAATGAATTGTAACAGCCAAGCTACGATACTGTGAGGGATAACGAGTTCCTCAGTATTCACATTTCTGTGCTGTTACTTGCAATTTTATGAGAAGGACACTTACATGTCTTGGCATTTATCAGCTGTGGTTCACTTTCTCCTGCAGGGTAGGAAGCCTTTACTCGGACACTGTACTCTGTCCCACTTTGTAGATTGACAATAAGCATGGAGTTCACATCTTCATCCACTGTTGTCTCCAATACTGGACCTTGAACTAAGAACAAGACACATGCACACTGGTGTAAAAAGTAAGAACAAACAATGATAAATGTATCTTTTTTTTTTTTAAGGCACACACTACAAACAAGATAAACACAAAGATATGAGAAGTTTAAAACATTTAAAATACTATTTATATTTAGAATCACTCAAGCTACCATTAAAAAGTATTAAGTTTACAAACACATTGGTTAGGTCATATCCTGAAACTTTTTAAATTTTGTGAAATCATAACGATGTATGTGTGTTTGCATGTGCATGCATAACCACCCCTCTGTGAATCGCTACCTTATCATGGTGGAAGGGTTTGTGTGTCCTAGGGATCTCAGAGGCTATGTCCTGGGGGCTTTTGTCCCCTGGTAGGGTCTCCCATGGGAAATTGGTCCTGGGTGAGGGACCAGACAAAGCAATTCTGGTGGCCGGGCCAGTCCATGGGGCCTGGCTGGGAACAGCCTGAAAAAGGGACATGGGCCCACCTTCTTGTAGGCCCACCAGCTGCAGGAGGCGCTGCAGGGGTCAGGTGAAATGTGTGTTGGGTGGCAGCCAGGGGTGGAGACCCTGGCGGACTGATCCCCAGCTACCGAAACTAGAAATTGGGAGATGGAACGTCACCTCTATGGTGGGGAAGGAGCCTGAGTTAGTGCATGAGGTTGAGAGGGACTGGCTAGATATAATCAGGCTCACCTCAATGCACGACTTGGGCCCTGGAACCAGTGTCCTGGAGAGGGGCTGGACTCTGTTTAAGTCTGGAACTGCCCTTGGTGAAAGGCGGCAGGCTGAGGTGGGTATCCTAGTATCCCCTTGGCTTGCTGCCTGTAGATTGGGGGTTTTTCCCAGTGGACGAGAGGGCTTTGGTCCCTGCGCCTTTGGGTCGGGGAGCGAGTCCTGACTGTTGTCTGCGCTCAGAGAACCCAGCTTTCTTGGAATACCTGGGTGGGGTGCTTGAGGGTGCTGCACCTGGGGTCCCTGTTGTCCCACTGGGAGACTTCAATGCTCATGTGGGCAACAACAGTGAGACCTGGGAGGACGTTGCTCGGAGGAACAGCCTGCCAGATCTGAACCCGAGAGGTGTTCTGTTACTGTACTTCTGTGCAAACAGAAACAACACAGTTTTGGCCATAATGAACACCATGTTCGAACATAAGGGTGTTCATAAGTGCACGTGGTACCAGGAGACTCTAGGCTGCAGGTTAATGATCGACTTTGTAATCATATTATCACATCTGCAGCTGTATGTTCTGGACACTTGGGTGAAGAGAGATTCTGAGCTGTCAACTGATCACCATCGTGCGGGTGTGCTGGGAACGCCTGGCAGAGGCCCCGGGATGTGAGATCTTCAACTCCCACCTCCAGCAGAGCTTTGACAGCATTCCAAGGGAGACTGGGGACAGTGAGTCCGAATGGACCATGTTCCGCACCTCCATTGCTGAAGCTGCAGCACTGAGCTGCGGCCGCAAGGTGGTTGGTACCTGTCGTGGTGGTAACCCCTGAACCAGATGGTGGACACCCGAGGTAAAGGGAACCATCAGTCTGAGAAGGAGTCCTATCAGGCATGGTTAGTCTGTGGGACTTCAGAGGCAGCCAAGAGGTACCGACAGGGCAAGCAGAACGGAGCTCGGGAGAGTGACTGAAGCAAAAACTCGAGTGGAAGAGTTCACAGAGGCCATTAAAAAAAAGACTGCCTTGAACTGTCTTGAAGAGATTCTGGCAAATTTTTAGGCGATTCAGGAAAGGAAAGCGGCCTTTTACTTGCACTTGGTATAGTGCAGGTGGAGCGCTGATGACTTCAACTGAGGACACTGTTGGGCGGTGGAAGGAATACTTCGAGGACCTCCTTAATCCCATTGACAAGTCTTCCGTAGAGGAAGCAGCGTCTGGGGACAAGGAGGACAACTCATCTATCTAGGGGGTGAGGTCACTGAGGCAGTTAAACAACTTCTTAGTGGCAGGGCCCCTGGGGTGGATGAGGTTCGCCCTGAGTTCCTGAAGTACCGGAGAGTGTGTTCCAACTAAAGGGGGATCACACTCCTCAGCCTGCCCGGGAAAGTCTATGCCAGGCTGGAGAAAACGAGAGTCTGTCAGTCGAACCTCGGATACAGGAGGAACAAAGCGATTTTCAGTCGCGGAACACTGGACCAGGTCTTTTGGGAGTTTGCCCAGCCAGTCTACATGTGTTTTGTGGACTTGGAGAAAGCATTCAACCGTGTCCCTCAGGGAGGTGCTTTGGGTGTATGGGGTGTCTGGCCCGTTGCTACAGGCAATTCAATCCTTAAACAACCTTTGCAGGAGCTTGGTCCTCCATTCCTTTTGGAGCCAGTTCGGACATCTGACTAGGATGCCTCCTGGGCATCTCCTGGGTGAGTTATTCCAGGCATGTCCCACTGGGACTAGGCCCTGGGGGCAGACCCAGGACACGCTGGACAGATTATATCTCTCGGCTGGTCTGGGAATGCTTTAATGTTCCTCTGGAAAAGCTGGAGGAGCTGGGCAAGAGAGGGAGGTGTGGGCTTCTCAACTTAGGCTGCTGCCCCTGTGACCCGGCCCCAGATAAGCAGAAAAAAAATGGATGGATGGATGGATGGATGGAACTCTAAATCAACTATTCGAGTATCTTCGAGTAAACTAAGCCTCTAACAGTATAATATTAGAATGACAACAATTACTTTCTAAATTTTAATACAAAATAATGTTTCCCTATATTTCATGTGTCATGAAATATATTACATGTTTTCAGCATGGATTGCATCAAGTCATATAATACACATTTAAGCCCCTAACTGTTGTTTTGGTTTAGTGCTATATAAATAAACCTGAATCTAACTATATACACAAACACACAAAGAGATGCCCTCAACTTGACTACTAAAATAAAAACAAAGACATAACAGTAACATTCTGTATTAATGCACCTTTCCCAGATAACTGCTGCAAAGTGTTTTACAAAATAATAACAACCTCGAATACAGAGATTAAAGATTTAAATTAAAAATGAAACAAATACAACAGAAGAAAAAAATAAACAAAAACACATAAATACAGACAGAGTAGCAATTATCTTTACAGCACGCAACCCACTGGAACAATGTGAAGGGAAACAAGCTGTGTGTTTGCATGTGTGCTATGCATTTTAATCATTTGCTAAACTTAGTGTGTTTATACCTATATTAAGTATATGGTAGCCGTATAGCTGCATGTGTGTAGGCAGGCACACACAGGCACTTTTCTTCCCACCATGGCTCTTACTGTGAAAACAGCAGCCTGCTGAAAATGATTTCTCTTCAATACAATTTCCTAAAATCAGATGAATGCAGTCTGTCCTGCTTAAAGCGGGATCCTCAGAGACACAGTAATTGTGTTTAGATGACTAAAAACAGACATGGAAAGGAAAAAAAAAGAAAACTGTGTTTTGTTTTGGAAAGATGAAACAATTAGAACTAGAGAAGCAGCATAACAGTGAAAATGGGCTTTTGATGATGCCTCAAGACAAAAAAAAATAAATGAGTTAGGGTAACATCTTATTTTAGCGCCAAATGGTGACACTTTCCTTGAACTTCATTTTAAAAGAAAAACTAAGAAGCCACTATCAGGAAAACCAAAACACCTTGAGAGTCTTTTGTTTTGTCAGGCATTATGTGTCTCTCACAGATATTTCAGTGCTGGGTCCTTAACAATCAGCTATACACGATATAAACATTTGCCTGTAGAACTGTCTTAATTTCAGCAAGAGGCTAGAAACATTCCTCATAGATTTTGGGCTATATTGACATGATGAAAATGCTCTGTTCTCCCACATTTGGTCTTTTTAATTGAGATGCCCATATTCAAGAAACCAGTTTGAGATGATTTGAGCTGACAGGGGTGTTAACCTACTGGAAGCAGGAGTGGCACCTTGTGTTGTCTTCTGCTGCTGTAGCCCATCCCCCTCAAGATTTCATGTCTTGCGCGTGTGCAGATCAGCAGTTCTGAAATGCTCAGACCAGCCCATCTGGCACCCAACATCCATGCCACGCCCAGAGTCACCTAAATCACCTTTCTTCGCCATTGTGATGCTCAGCTTGAACTTCAGCAGGTCATCTTGATTTTGTCTACATGCCTAAATGCACCGAGTTGCTGTCATGTGATTGGCCATACCTAGCAGAGCCCAGAGTGACTAATAAACAGAATGTGTGTGTGTGTGTTTGTGTACCATAGAGGGGCTGGTAGATAATCTTGTAACCCTCAACAGGAGACCGAGGTGGATCCCACGAGACCCTGAGCCGGTTGAACCACTCCTCTGACACACGCAGATTTTCAGGAGGCAAGAGTGGCACTGCCAAAAACAAAGCAAAACCAAAACACAGAAGAGCTTCTAAGAACTTCAGTCGATATTACTAACACATGCTAAAATCTTGACATAAGAACTAATTCACCTAAGTCATCAATTGTAAAGACAATCAACCCATATTATTTGTCTACAGTAGGACTTAGAGCTGAATATCATTTCATGTTTATAATACTAGAGCAAAACAATTGACTTCCTAAGAATATAGAAATGTTTAACAGCCACGTGAGAAACTTATCTAAATAAAACTGATAAAATAATTATTTCAATATTTAAATCTGAACCTCAGCGCTTATATTCAGCTTGATAGAACAAATGCTCTCCACTGGGACCAGTTTTAGCTAATAAAAAAATCTTCACAGGTGAGAAACTGAAAATGCAACAATTTTGTTGTTTTTCTGTTATAAATTATTCAATCAATTGATTATCCATTAAGTCTGTCTGAGCAGCATTTAAAGGCAGTTTTTCCTGCTTTTAGTACTTGACAGTTTTTGACTTTACAACGCTTTTAGGTGTTACAGGTCTAATATCTAGCCTTGACAGGGCTGAGTGTGAGTTGTGCACTTCCACAATTAGAGAAATAACACATTACTTCAGGAACTGATTTAGGGAATAATATTCATCACTGAACTCCCCCCCCCCCACAAAATCATCTCTTACTGTACACCAGGGTCTGATGTATAATTCTTCAAGCTAAGTAGATTTTTATTTGCATTACAATGACTCACAGTGCTCTCATCTAAAAAGAAGACATGTTTTGTCTGACATTTCAATTCTCTGCGCGATGAGGAGACAACCACTGCTGGCTCATAAGAGGTAATCTAGAGAATAGTTGAGAAAATCAATTAGACCTGAGCAAAATAATTTAATCGTCTCATTAATGAAAGGCGCTGCAGTAATTATGAGTGGCCTTCATTAAGACATTAGGAATGCATCAGTATTTGTCGTGGCTTTGATTTATAATCTCCTTCAAGAACGTAAATGAACATGAAATTAATGCATGCAAATGAACACTCTGCTCACAGCGATGAAATTCATTGTCATTAACTTCCAGTTTTCTCCTAAACTGGGAGATACATCTTTGTGTTATGAAAAGGGAGAAACACAGCGTTGACCCCGGTGGTCAATAAGCCAGAGGTGTGTGTGTGTATGTGTACTGTACTTTGTATTTTGTGTGTTTCTTAGCCTTACATGTGGAACCCATGGCAGATGCACCAAGGCCATCTTGTCCATCGCTGTACACGGGGGTGACTGTCACTTTGTAGCTGGTGTCTGATTGTAAAGGCTCGAGCACCGCTCTCCTCTCACCTCCAGAAACTGACATCTACAAACGCAAACACACACGTGAATAAACACATTCTGGGAACATTTGAATGGACATATACATACATATATATATATATATATATATATATTTTTTTTTTAATATATATAGCACACTTGGTATAGAAACAGTCACTCTTCTCTTCTGGGTTAAAGGGACATTTGGAGGAAGTTTAAGAAGTCTTTTCAATTCAGCTCAGCCAATAAAGTCAGTTCATGGCAAAAGTGGGGCAGGGAATAGCTGAGAAAAACCCCATTACTGCCCCGTCTTCATTTATAACTGTTGAAGTATTTCCCTGGATGTTTGTTTGCGTCCTAAAAGTACCACTTGGTTTAAATGGTAAAGGTAAATGGACTGATTCTTATATAGCGCTTTTCTACTCTCCCGGAGTACTCAAAGCGCTGTATACAACATGCCTCACTCACCCTTTCA
>VUQG01005075.1:0-10780 GCA_015106755.1 Etia nguti | reverse complement strand
TAAGATAAAATAAAGTGAAAAGGCCTGCACAGGGAACAGCAATTCAATGTGGTTCATATGCTCAAAAGATGACCAATAGATGATGAGGACAAACACGGTGGAAGTCAGAGCTGAAAGACAATCTATAGGCAGACGTGGTACGCAGTACAGGCATGAGTGTGAGCAGACATTTGTACCACACAGAAAGAGCTGTGTGCACACAGTGCACAAATGAATGTGCAGGTGCTCACTCTCATGAAGTATATAAATTGATACAGGTCAACTGTGTTAGGTTTGCAAATTAACACAAATGAACAAATGAGCAAGTAAGCAAATGAAAGCTCCATTCAAATTCTGCATTTAAAGTGCCAAATGCTCAATGCGATTGAATTTAGAAAAGCAGGCTGTTTCAGAAGTTAGCAAATACAATGGTGAACACCCAAAATTCAGTAGACAAAACCAGTGCCTTGTAGCAGCAGAAGGAAAATCCTAAAAAGCTGTTTAAACCCTTGGTTTTCCTCAACATTTCACATATTTATGGGTGTCACCATTAAAATACCAAAAACAGGACTCTGTGAAAGTCACAATCTAATTAAAAAAACAAATGTAGAAAAGGACAAAAAAGAAAGAAACTGTTACAAGGTAATCCATAGCTTGTTCCTTCCACACATAAGGTAAATTACAAGCACTAGCCACTTCATTAAGTACTCCTATTCAACTGTTTATTAACGCACATCAGCCCATCCCACTGCTGCAGCTTAATGCATTTAAGCATGTAGACATGGTCAAGGTGCCCTGTTTAAATTCAAGTACCAGAATGGGATAGCAAGAGGATTTTAGTTAATTTGACATGGTTGTTGGTGGCAAAGAGGATTGGCTGAGTTTTTTAGACCCTGCCGATCTATTGAGATTGTCCATCACGGGCATCTCTAGGGTTTACAAAAAAAATAATGTCCAGTGAGCGGCAGTTCTCTGGGTGAAAATGTCTTCGTGACGACCAGAAAGCCGATAAAAAGCTGATGCCCAAAACACTGAAAAACACTGAAAGCAGATGTGTTACAGCATACTGGGTGCAGCTCCTGTCTGCTAAGAGAACAGGAAACTGAGGCTGCAACTGATATGGGCTCAACAAAATTAGACAACGGAGTATTAGAAAAACATTGCCTGGTCTGATGAGTCTCACCTTCTGCTGCGGCATGTGGATCGTAGGAATTTGGAAATAAATAACATGAAAGCTTAGTCCATTCTGCTTTGTATCAATAATTCACCCTGCTGTTGGTGTATTGCTGTGAGCGATTTTTTTGTGGCACACTTTGGGCCCCTTAGTACCAACTGAGCATCATTTAAACACCACAGTCTATCCGAGTATTGTTGCTGACCATGTCCATCCCTTTAGTGTACCCATCTTCTGATGAGCTGCTGCCAGCAGGATATGGTACCATGTCAGAAAGCTCAAAACAACCTAACTAGTTTCTTGAAAGTGATAGTGAGTTCTTTGTACTCAAATGGCTTTTAGAGTCACCAGATTCCAATTAAAAAGAGCACTTTTAGGATGTGATAAAATGGGCAATTTACATCAATCTCAGGTTAATGTTTCCAGCATCTTGTTGGGTCTACGCCATGAGGGATTACGTGAGTTCTAAAGGCAAAAGGGGTTCAACCAACTACTAAAATAATGGCTATGAATGTATATACCCAAACATTCACAAAAACTTGCAAACAACATCTACACTGTAATAATTCACCTTGCTATTAACATGCACTAAAATCCCCCAAATGTTTAATGTGCTTCGAAGGTGATACAATAGCAAAAAATAAGTGCTGAAACTACTGTATGTGTGTTGGGAACCTATGTTATAAATCACTAAAGATTCTTCAGAACCATTTTGGAGCTAATTTCCATATATTTTAGCATGATTTGTTTTCCTTAGCTCTGAGCTGCTATTAAAATCGATCATCGCTGTGATAAAGGTGACTGCACACACTGTCACTGAAAAACGAGAAAGTACAAACTTCAGCGCATTTCATATCCTAGTGAGCAAAAACCAAGGTAAATTAAAAAAATATGATTTACTTCCAATACAGACTAAATTGAACACTAATTAGCAAAGTGTGCACATACAGCAAAAGCAAATGCAGTGCAACAAAGATGAGATGCAGTAATGGTACATTTCTAGCCAAAGTCTTCATTAAAACCAGTTGATTGGGGAAACCCTGTCATAATGCAAATGAGATCCTGTGTTTTTGTTTATTGTTCTGAAAGGGCGGGGGAGCGAGGAACGGAATACAAAAGAGCCAAAGAAGAGGAGCGAGGGGAAGACGTGAAGTGGAGGACCTTGATCTTAAGAGAGTAATCCCTTTTCATTAAGTGTAGTTTTTCAAATCCTGAGAGCTTCACCATTGATCCTTGGGTAATGTCAATTCATTAATGTACTGGGCCTCTACAGGCCTTATCACCTTGAAGGCCCCCAACACTTTTTCCCAACAAACGCACTCAGCATTTACTGTAACTTTTGATTCATGAGAGGGGAAAAAGACTTTGGTGAGTTCAGTTTTCATCTAATCACATTTAGACCCCTTTTTCTCCTGATTGGATTCTATCTTGGTCTTTCCACTTTTTTATTCAAACTGTTCTGTCTTCGTTCAGTTCATCTTTGGTTTCATATAGTCTAGCCCCAGCTGAGCATGATAACTTATCATTTCATTTGCTCCATTCTCTGCAGTGTATTAGAGTTGCCCTTGAGTCACTTGTGTGTCTCCATTTAACAAATGCACACATACAGTACCTGTGCCTGTTTGTGGATGCTTCACTCCTGAGAGACAGTTATAAAGTCCCTCCAGTCCTGAGCAAACAGTGACAGCTCAGTGTTATCTCTTGCATTTTTATAAATGGATAGTTAATTACTGTTCCTCTTTACGACCTGTCTCTGCAATTATTTACTCCCCTCCTTGCTCATGCCATGTCCTCCTTGCTGTTTAATTGATTCTGTTGTTCTTTCCCAAAACTACAAAGCAGGAGGCTTTGCTGGATAAAACACAGCCACTGTCTAGTTATGATTAAAGAAAGCCCGGTCTGGCTGTTAGAGATACTATAGCAGCTTACGGGATTTAGTAAGCCAGTTTAAAAAAAAAAACACAACACCAAACCAAAGATTCACTTCAAAGTGTCCCATCACCAAAAACCCTAAAAAATATATAACACAATAATTCATTCTCGACTCCGTATGCTTTGCCCAGTTGCCTATGAAGTGAAATCTGAGGATCGTGAGAAATCGCCCCGTCTTTTCAGAAAGCATGCTGGTGTTTCATCATGTCAAGAGAGCTGCTGCTTTTGCCACAACTCTGCCATTTGAAGTTTCTGTTTTGCTTTCCTGCTCTCCATTGTAAACCTGAACCCTCTGGAGGCAAACCACACTCGGCTTTGTGAGTGCTTCCCCCTCCTTCTCAGCTGCTTGTCTGCATGCAACTACCACTCACTAGTGAGTGCTCCCAATCCTCTCTCTCCATATAAAGCCAAGTGCTTTGCTGCAGACGTTCCACAGATAAGTGGTTTATCCCACCCCCCACCACCACAGTGATGGCCAGAGACTAATTTTTGTTGCATGTAATGACTTGGTCCCTTGAACTCTTTTGACATGTGACCAAACAGAGAGCCTTCCACTGAATATTGCAGGAAGTTATAAACAACAATGATATTCAGACGAGCAGCTGCAAAAGAAGATGTCAGGCCCTGTCTCAGTTCATATGGTTGGATGATGAAACATGATTCCCTCCAGCCACTTTCCCTCCATCTCTCCTTGAAGATGGATAAGGAAAGCTAAAGTCAAGGACGAAGAGCGAGAGAGAGAGAGAGAGACAGAAAACCAGTGAGGGGTTTGTTTACACAAGAAATTGTGAGGGTGGAGTTTCAAAGAAAGGAGAAAAGGCAGAAAAAAATGAAAGACAAAGAGACAGCGTAAAGAGAGAGAAAGTAAGGAGGGGAAACCTATGGATGCTAAGTTGAATTAAGCCACCTTTAAGTGAGCTGTAAATGAGGAATACAACTATAAAGCACCTTATCCTGTGTGTGGTATTCAGTTTTTGTGAAAGCCGATAACAGTATTTGCCTGGTTATTTTTAAAAGAAATTACACATAGCATTCTGTGGTAGAGTCAGTCTTGTAAGCCAGAAGAAAGGCAATATCATTAAAGTGAGTTTTGCAGGAAATTATTCTGATGTAACGTCAAACATGCTTAAATTCAGTGAGTTAAAGTAGCTGTATGTCACACTTGACTATATATCTTGTTTCTTTCCTGTGAGAGAAACTGTACATTAACAATGTTTGTTTCAATATGTTAGATAGATTTCACAAAAACACTTAACCCTTAATAAGTTATTAATAAGGGCCAAGGGTCATTACTGTAAACTATTATTAATTATTATTATTTTGATTCCCATCAGGTCATATAGTGTGACAAGAGCGTGGCTTTAGTTCCGTCAACTAATTTAACCTTATTATTATGAGGTTACTACCACAAGTCTGCATATAGAAATTCTAATGAGCAGCTGTTTTAATGCTAGCAAGTTATAATATTGTTAGCAACTTATTACTGCATTATTATTAATTTGTTTTGCCTCATAGGAATGTGTTTGTTTCCACATAATTACCTGCAATTTCTGACCCTCTTACCCAAATATTATACTATATGATAATGTTTCAATAGCATAATAATAATTTACTTGGTAATTAAGTGGTAATAACTTGCTATTTCTATACTACTACCGTGTGTTTCCACCTTATTACCACATAATTGCTGAGCTGTTACAAAAAATGCTTATACATTTTCCTCTCTTCATATTTACTGTATGCCCACCTATACACATACAGAATACAGAAGGGTTACACAAGATCCCTTCCTGTCTCTTTTATCAGAAAGCAAACGGGGATGTTGGTGAAAAATGGCACAAAGATCAGTTTCCATAAAATTGTTGTGGCTAAAACCGACGCTCAGTCACATGTCTAAGAAAATACAGGCAACATCAGCAGTACTGCCTCCATATACAGGAAGTCACTGTAACTGTGACTGATCAGCAACTGGAAAGTTATATTGCATATACATAACATGTCACAGATAAAACATATGTACAGTAACATGTTTCTTTGTAATGCATTCTTTTGTGAGTGTTGGTATATGTGTGTGGTTTTCTCCGAGTAATTACAGATTACTTGCATACTGTCTATATAGAAGCATCTGCATACAATCTAAAACAGAAAAAGCATAAGAAGGACATAAGAGGATATTAAGCTAAATTGAAAAAAGTGCTGTTTGTTTAACAGAAATGCACTTGTAATTGATATAGTCTGCAAGAATAATTGCATTTAATTACAGCCATGGACGTAAAGCAAATTGAATTTGAGATGGAAAAAGACAAGGGACAGTAGGAAAGGAAAGAAATGAAAGTAAGATAGTGATCTAAAGGCTCCTCTGTGGAATAAGTTAGAGATTACTCTTTTGGTTTTTGTGTGCAATGCAGGACTCCTTCACAGCAGACTGACCGAGCCTCATAAAGCACCCCTGCCTTGCATATCTCCCCATTGGGGCTATTATCTTCACACCTCTCTGCCCTCACCACCACAGATGTTAGCTCCTCACCATGTCATTGCCTCTCACCTACCTATTTTGCTCTACCCTGAAGCAGAATTGTTGGTAGGGCTGTTTCAAAGGTTAAACTGGGCCCCAGTCAGCCATGCGAAGCTGTAATGGCAAAAGCCCAAACTCAAATAGACCAAGTTTGCCAAAGTGATTCTTTCTGTTTAACTCACAATGCGGAAAAAATTGCAAATGTGAAGCATGTAAGGCGCTTTTAAAAGAGTTAAAATGCATTTTGCAAAAGAGGCAACAACAGCTAAAATCATTACGTGCCAAAAGTATTTCACCACTTGGATCAAATATAGCATTTTAACAGTCTTAATATGAATACAGTTTAATAAAACAAAACCTTGTCATGTCCTTTCTGAGGGTAAGTCACCTTTAGACAACTAAAAGTGTAAGTCTGGCAATATTCCATGGTTCTTCTTACTGTAAATAAATCCCCTGAAAAAGCAGAAAACAACAATGAATGGACATTGTTTGTGTAGCTTGTTCCTCTGTGGCATGACCTCTATTGTTGCCCAAGCACTATAAAAATCACACAGTTTAGCTTCACTCTAGCGCTGTGTTCCTTCATTACCATAAATATTGACACTGCAGTTTATTCTGAGTGAATCCAAAATACCTATCTGCTCCAGTAAAGACTCAGCAGAGTAACAATTGTGTCTTTATCCATATTTGAAAGTACTCCCCAAATTACATTTTTACTTCTGTTTGAGTAATGTGTGGCAAAAATTGAGCACCTTGCTCTTTGAGGACCTTTACCTCTTTCTTTCAAAACAAGCTGTCCAATATTTGTTACCTGTTTTAAATACCTTCAATAATGAATGTGCTTGAGGCTGAGTGCTACCATCCAAATCAAAACGCATCAACTTGAGACAAATATAACACGTTGTCTGTTTGGTTTATTCATGGGCTTTTTGTCCCAATGTCATTATTACAAGGAAACAATCTGCTGCTTCAAAAAAAGGAAAGAATTCAGTGTCAAAATCAGACAAAAGACCTGCACAATAGAATAGCTTAACAGTGCAATAAATATCAATAGAATGTGCAAGTCTTTTATTTGATATCTGTGCTTATTTTTTCACCAACAATAAAAGTTTATTTTGGATGTGAATGCTCTACACTCACTCTGCCATGTGCGCTGATGAACTGACTATCAACCTCCTTGTTTTTCAAAGAGGCATCCATGAAGTGATGATGCTCATTAAACTAAAAAAATCATGGAATATCTGAACATTTTGTGTAAATTTCACGTGAGGATTGTGAGTTACATTTTTTATAGCAGAAATATTGAACAGAAAAAGGACATAAAAGTGATAGAGTTCTGCCATTAAAATCTCTCAGGGTCGCAACATGACAAGATACAAGCCAGTGTTGAATATTTTTCTTTTTTGCAACCCTTATGGAATTGCCCACAATTCTTTATAGCGATTATTCCTGAGTAAAAGAAAGAAACATTTGGCTGCATTAAAAAAGGGATGTGTGGGTGGGTAAGTAGGCGGGTTGAAGGTAGAAAGGTGGGGAGTTTGCATTGCCTAAAGTGATCGTGGTGCTGATTAATATACACCACGTGGCTATCTTGTTGAGAAAATCAAGAAAACATGTAAGCGATAATTTTAGGTTCCGATAAGAGAAAAACAAAAATGAAATAAAACACATTTTATTCCTAAACATTGGTAATACCCTTCTCACACTAGCATAAAATATCATTCGTCAGTGTTAACTGAAAATGTGTACGCCCAGTTCCTCCTGTATATTGATGATATTGTACTGTGGATCTAACTATATAAAGAAGTTGCATACATTTACTACTGTTTTAACTCTAAGATGAGACAAGATGAGACATAATAACTTCAATCGCACACTGCTGTGTAATAACATCACTGTATTTTCAAAGGGAAAAATACAGCATCATGATCAAACAACCAAGAATACTATGAAGCAAAGTGAATTGTGAATGCAATGCAAACTAACATGATTAGCAATGTTTAATTCAAAGTGTTGCGATCTATAATTGACTGCAGTTTTACCAGTGTACTATAGTATGCTGCTGGCAGAATCTGTGTGCAGCAAATATTGCAGGTTTAATCAAAGACTGTAACGTGTCAGTTATTCTTAGGCAAATATAGTATATACTGTGTACCATATTAATCACATTGCCAAGAGGTGGAGAGCCACTGGATGTCTGTGCAACACTAAACCTCTGCTTCTAAGGGAGTCCCATTCGCCTTTTGGCTTTCTGATTTAGCTTGCACGTCTCTTATGATTGCATGAATATTACATTGTGTTTTCTGTTGGCTTTTTGCATTTTGTTTTCTTTTTCATAATGCACAAACTACAAAGACTGTAGTTTCAATTTTATTACATAAAATACTTAAAATTACAATTACATTCTTTATGGTGCACTATTTCGCTGACCGATTTCAGTCACTCAATAGTTAAAGCTACACTTCTCACATTTGCAGTAATAAGCACTTTACCAAATGTGCATCTGCTTTCGGCAAACTCTCTTTCCATGTGTTCCACTGTTAGTAGCAGTTGGCATTATGATGAAACCTAATGTACATTATATTAATAGCTATCAGTTTCAGCATGCAATAATTCATATACAGCACATTAATTCCATTTCCCTATTAGTTGAAATCTGTCATACTTCAGTCTTACTCTGACCATTGCAATGGATTTAATGAATCCTTCCTACAAAAAGAAGTATTATCTTCCTTTTCTTTTTTTTCAGAAGTCAGAAACCAAGTTATTAGATCGCTCTATTAAGTACCGCAGGTGGATGTCTTCTGCTAGGAAGTCTGTGACAAATTCCACTAAATTCAGTGTGCTGAGATGCTTTGTACAGTTGGGTTATTTGTTTGGAGTGTCAGTCTTGAAATCTCTACATTAAAACACAGCTTGCAGTATTTTCTTTAACAGAAGCCGCTGTGTCTGCAATTGACAGTTTTCCAGGCCCTTATTTTTACATGGTTAATGTAACCCATATACTGTATGTAATCTAATCTAATCTAATCAACCTAGTGCCATTAAATATTATCTTCTAATTAGATAACCACACAATAGTAAAATGTTTCTTATTTTTTAAATTAAAAAAAAACTGAAAAAAAATTGTCTCCTCAGGACTATGCAGTTGCAATTTGATAAGATATTAATAGCAACTGGGCAGCTTATGCAAACAGCCTCATAACTGTACACAGCCAGGTAATAATGTTGTTAAATCCTCATTGGTGAAATGACATGCATGACCTCATTTTTCACACCAAAAGCAGCAACTCATTCCAGAAACAAGGTGCACAGTGCTTGAAATCAGTGTTCTTCAGATATTTACAAAGATGGAGGCAGCTCTGATGACTGATCTGACAGGCTGCTCTTCAGTAGAATGAAGTCCCGCGGTGCACGAGTGACTCTGGAACACCACGAAAGCGCGAGACTTCAAGTGAAAGTATACGTTTAGTTTATTCTTGGTACATTTTGGCAAAAAAAACATGTATCGACTCTAAGGCTTCATTGGGGCCTGACAAACAAATAACAAGTCTGATTTAAATATGAGCCACCTGTGACATAGAGTATTACCCATAGAGTGTGCTAAAATACAGGATAAACCCCATACATGTCAAAGAATCCAAAAAATCTAGATAAAAAATATCTTTGTTTATCTGAACTGAATTAAAGCTACTAGCTATAAATATATAACTACTCCTAATGTGAACCGTGGTACAAGCGCTCGTGACTTGCATATTAAAGTATAATTCCAAAAAATCTGAGAAATAAAAACTTTCACACAAAGTCTTGTTTTTCCTCATTGTTAGCTAACTGCCAACTGTTAGCTAACAATGAACTGGCAGACATGCAATAAGTGTGCCAGACCAAATCACAGTTTGTGATCTGGTGCCAAACCACAACAAAAACAATCTGCCCAGCTTGGCTTTTATAATGGGATCACCTGAACACCTCTATTGTCACTTTCCTGAAATAGAAAGCCACTTAAAGCTGGAGAAATGAATGTGAACGGGTTGAAATGAGGTAAAATGCTTTCTCCGTTCACCTCCTCACATTCACTTTGCAACTGCTTTCAAGTGATATTCATTAGACACATATTCACTTTTATTTTCAAGTTCTTGAGTTCAAAATTCTCATACTATTGCATCCAACATCCCGAGATGTTTGTGTTCTGTTGAGAGCTGCCCTAAGTGCCAGGCTGTGTGTCTTTGAATGTGATGTGTTTATTCAGGTGGAGATGTTTTTAAGAAGTTGGCTTCTTAATGCAGTCATACACCAGGCTGCATGACAAGCAGGTGGAGTTTTTAAAGATTTATTTTCTCACTCGATTCATGAATGCCCCTTTAGAGCTGTTTACGGACCATGTCAGGAATTTTGCCGATTTAATTCAGACTACACCTTGAATTTTTTTTCTGACTTTCTGCCTTTTAGTAACCCGCAGGTATTAAATTGTCATGTGTTTACGTAGTTTCAAAATGGTTTGAAAGCTCTCGGTATGCTTCTGTGCTACTAGGAGACCACGCTGCACAACTCAAGAGTGAACTTTCTAAATTTACATGATGCTTCCAGCAGCAGCCATGTTTGCTCATTGTTTGTCCTCCAGGTTTGGTATCACAAGAAAAAAAAAGAAAAAAAACCTTGTGAGCAATGCTTTTCAGCTACAGAATCTCAAATATCAGATGCCAGAGCTTCCCTGAGCACCATGACAAGTTTCAGAGCTCTCTCTGTTTACAGCTGCATTACAATGAGATGTTAATGTAGCTTGGAAAGAAACAAGAGTATGGTGTAGAAAGTACACATGGAACATGGTTAATTGGCTAAAACTGAAAAAATGAGTGAGATAATGAAAGGAACAACAACCCCCCACTCCCTTCATCACTATACAATAAAAAAAAGTGGTTTCTCACATCTCTTTCTGTGTTTAAATTCCCCCCCCCGAAAAAGTTTGCACTACTATTGTGCTGCTACTTGCATATCATATTGCAAATGCAATGCCAGTTTAAAACTGGGCATGGTGAAAGAAGCAATATTAAAGTGGTGTACTAATTTTGGGATTTTTAGCTCACACACACACACACACACACACACACACACACACACACACACAGAGTTACTGGACAAATGAGTGAGTGAGCAGCAAATGGCATTACTTTCATTGCCTT
>VUQG01005071.1:10264-22705 GCA_015106755.1 Etia nguti | reverse complement strand
AAAGTCAGCGCTGTCAAATTTAACCTTGAACTTTGTGCTTTTTGTGTTGTCTTTAAAAATGTATCAATTCTGAAACCAAAAGAATAGTTGGACTTATTTAAAACATAAATGTGCAATTCTACCACAGTTTGTTTATAATATTTAAATATATCACAGTTATCATCACGTGCATATGATGACATCGCTGCTTTATAGTCTGAGCTCTTTACAGTTAGAATATGCATTAATTATTCTGTGGCTTTTATTTTTCTTTAAGTTGTTTTTTTTTTCTAAATTTTTTTTAAAATGGAAAAATATCAAAAGTCTAAATATTTAAAGATCACCTCATTCCAGGAATTCAGGGATCGCTCCTACTCGACCATTAGGTGAAGATCAGCTTTGAGTCTTACTTGCGCAGTGGAGCTATCTGGCAGCTGCAGTTCCATGGGTTGTTCAAGAGGGTGAGGTTGGTAATGCTGTTGAACTGGAGGCTTTTGGGAAGCGACTTTAGCCTGTTGTTTTCCAGGTGAAGCACCTTGACCGCTGTCACACCGGTAAACGCACCGTCGGATAACTAGAAAAATGCAGAGCAGCACATGAGCTGTATTTTATTTCTGTTTTGTTTTTTTTTGTTTTTTTTTTGAGGGAGTGGAAATCTACCTGAAACTTGTGTGAAATGTTGGTAAAAAAAATCCTGGGATATACTCCATATCTGTCCAGGGTGTGTGGGGTGAGGGCGGGGGCAGAGCGAGGGAGTCGTGCCAGCGTTTTTCTCTTTGGATAAGTGTTGGTGCAGGAGGAAGGATGAGAGGAGGCTTTCATCCCAAACACTGACAGTCTGTGGACTCTTTCTTTGCTTCACGGGTGCTAAAAGCTACAGAGAGGTGCTACATGAACTGACGTACATCAAGTGTCGTCTCCACCAGCAGGAGGACATGGGCGGATGAGAGGGGAGCAGAGCTTTGCTTGTTTTATGTAAAACCGGAGGAGAAGAAGCCATTTGGAAATTTCCACTGGAGAGCGAGAAGTCGCTGAGGCTCTGGTGTTTTGAAGGAGTGAAAGATGGATGACTTCCAGCCTGGTCGAGGTGTGTTCACTCTTTCTGTCGTCTCCCTCTTCGGGCCGCTGCCAGGAAGGCTCGCAAAGGCCCCAATTGTCCATTCAGCTGGGCCAGTGGCAGGCTAAAAATACTCCTCTTTCATGCACCGTGGAACACCCTGCCTCTATTTACCTGTCTCCTCACCCCTCCTGACCTGTTTACAGGACCCTCACAGCCAAAGCAGAAGACGCCCCGCTGAAAATAACACTTGTGTAATAATTAGACTCAGCCACGCTTGGCCATACTCCAGCAAACAAAAACAAACTAAAAATACCAGCATTTGGCTGGAAATCTGCTTAATCTGCCCCGGCTGTGTGTGCTGGAGTCGGCGCCTCCTGCTGCTTCCACCTGGCTCGCGCACAGCCCCAGCGTGAGAAGCTTGTTATTTTACAGTTTACCTTTCTGGGATGCCTCCATATTTTGGCACAGGTACACTCAAATATTGGATTAACCCTGGAGTATGCTCTCAAAGAGCTTAAACTGTACACGCTCCTGCTGCAGCTGATGTGGAGGAACAGATGGGCGTCCCACAGGCTGCTGTGAAAACATCTGTCTCATTAGTTCCAACTCACTCTGTCACACACGGGGCATTAAAATGGTCTGTTTTAATCTCATTTCTGGACACTTTCCAATTTAAATACAGCAGTGATGAGAAAAACTGCACTCCAGGACACAATTGAGGACCCACAGTTGATGGAGTCACTTCCTCTGACATGTTTGGGTTGTCACCCTTTAAAAATAAACTTTTGACCTGCCATCATTGAAGAGGCTGATTGGAGCTTGTTTTTAAAGGCACCAATGAGAGCATAAATGTAAAGTCCAGCTGGAATAACCGGTAAATGCATTTAGACTTTCATTTCCCCTTAAAAGCTGCAAAGAGGTTAAAGTCTTACTCCTTGCTGACTGACAGGATTGGCTTGTTCCACCCTTTAATTAAATCTGTGATCGGGTGCCAAAATACTGAGCTTGTGCTAATGGATCACCCTGAGTTATTTGTCTAAAACACATTCTCAGTACCTGGTTACAGCGTGAACCACAAAAAAAATAAATTAAAAACTAAGGGCTTGGTTGAAGCTTTAATGCACACCCCTGCTCTCAGATTCTGTTGTTTGACAGGCTGAAGAAAAATCATTCTTTACACACCTGCATGTCAAACACTTCAGTTTTTCTTCTTCTTTTAGTGAGTTTAATCTGAGGAGTCACAAGATAAGCATCTCAAAATCCCCTGATTATGCAAACTGTTGTGGTCCTTGTCTTTCAAAAGACATGTTGAATTATAGTTTTGATCGCCACAAATCAAATCTCCTACTTATACCCTGCAACCTGTGTGGCTTTATAATAAGTTAACTTCTGAATCTGTCTGAATTCATGTCTGCATTTTCTAATTCACTTCAAGCTGGAACTAAAGCTCAAGGTCATACTTGTAGACTTTCTTTTCTTAATCTAAAAAATAAAAATGTGTTTTAAGACCCCACAAATTGAACATGTAGTACAGTTAGGTTTAATATACACGTTTCTCAGTGGAAGATCAACTCTTGTACTTGTTTTTAGAACTTCACAGCTTTTTGCTAAACTCCTGCTCTGATCTGCATCAGGAGAAAGATCGCATTTGTTTAAGCACATGTGCACCCTTGAGCATCAAACATCTGCTTTTGAGAGATGGAAAACTACAGCAGCAGCTGTGCATTTTAAGCATAAACTGAGACACGTGTGGAGGAAGTGGGAACGCCAAAGAACACAAGACTGACTTTAATCTCACTCTTTATGTAAGCTGTAATCATGGGATTAATGAGAGAAGACTATTGTGGGGGCACTTTTGTTCTTACCTGTTACAAGGAGGATGGTTTGGAAAGGGCACTCATCTAAATTTGTACTTTTTAGGGAAGCAAATATTAAGTCAGACGTACAGAGACCTTATTATGACATAACTGTTATAGTTTGGCACAATATTTTCTTAAAGCTGAGCCAATTCATTCAAAAGACCTTCACAAAGGTTGGCTTGTAAGTTTCTTCTAAATAACCTGAAGATATTTAAGAGTCTACAAGCAGTTTAAAGAAAGACCAATTTCAACAGGTTCTTTAAATTTCACACCAAAACTTCTAGCAGTGGCGTTTGTCAGGCTTCATGCTTTGCCAGTAATAAGCCCAGTAAAACCATAGACTGACCTTCTCCAGACCCATGTTGTCCAGGTGTAGTTTCTCCATGTAGCGCCCAAAGCTCTGGAAGGCGTTGTCAGGGATAGTCTTCATGGGGTTCTTCCCCAGCGTGAGCTCCTCCACCACCCGCAGTTTGCTCATTGCCACGCTGGGATAAGTGGACATCTTGTTGCCGTCCAGGTGAAGTATGGCGAGGTTCTCTACGTCGTCCAGAGAGCTCGGATGCAGTGTCGTCAGCTCGTTGTTGCTAATGTGCAGCCAGCGCAGGTCTTTGGCACCTGAGAAGGTCCCCTGACGCAGCTCCCGCAGCTTGTTGTCGCTGAGCTGCAAAACGAAGAGGTTGATCATCGGGGAGAAGATGCCCTTTGGCAGGTCGCTGATCTGGTTCCCGTCTAGGTGGAGGTAGGTGAGCTCGGTGAGATCCTCAAAGGCGCCAGGCTTGATGGTGCTGATGTCATTGTTGGACAGGTAGAGGTAGATGAGCTTGTTCAGCCCCTTGAAGGCCTGGGATCCGATCTCTCGGAGGTGGCAGTGTTGCATGTGCAGAGAGATGAGTCCCTTGCTTTCACTGAAGGCTCCTGTGGGTATACTGCCCAGGTTGTTCCTCTGCAGGTTCAGCAAACGGGTGGCCTCCGACACCCGAGGGATCTTCTTCAGCCCCACGTTGTCACAGATGACGTGCTGAAGGTCACCGTGGCAGTGGCACTGGCTCGGGCACTGGCCCGGGGCGCCCCGCACTACGATGCCCAGCATCAGGAGGCAGGTCCACAGCAACAACCAGCTCACACAGCGCATCCTGAAAAGCTTGTAAATGTAACTCAGGTCAGTTAGAAAAATCCTGCAAAAGTGTCAGAGATCTGCAGAGAAATGTGAAGAGGAAAGGCGAACGGTTGATCCTGTTTGTTTGTGCTGAGAAACAGACAGACAGAGGAGGAGAGAGGAGGTGGGCAGAGCTGAGAGACACTTTGAGAGGAGGATGGACAGAGCACACAGCACTATTTATAACATTTACTTGGGGAAAAATACTGAGGAGGGCCTGCAAGGGTGTTGGAGTGAGAGATCTGCAGGAGGAAGTCAACTGTCAGAGAGTTTAACCCTAAATGAGCAGAAAGGTGAACCTCAACCAGTCTTTTTCTTTGCAGCTGGCTTCGTTTTTGCAGGATTTGCAATGAGCTTGCTGCGGGATGCACACCTTCAGACAGTTGATAAGAGTTTGTAACGTTTGATTAGCTTCCAGGTGCATGTTAGACAACGTGGCACGAGGTCAGGTTGGCTCTGTGCTCACTCCCAGACATCGCTATTGTTTTTTCAGTCTGCGGTGGCAGGAAAAGGAGCCACTCCTGTGCAGCTGTTTTATAACCTATAATAGTCTCCAGATGGCTTTCAAGTCCTATTGCAAAAAAAGATACTTCCATCATCACAGCAGTGAAAGTTTTAGATGCCACTTTACATTCCTGTGTGCATTCCTTTGTTTTGTGGTATCATGCAGTGGTATTTTTCCAGATCTCTGTGCAAATGATGGAGTGGCTTAACTTTATTTTTTTTAATGAATATGATTGGCTCAGGTTAGTGGATGGTTTGGCTTCAGGTGCGTGCGTTTATGAGATGAATGGACCCACCCAGGATAAACGGAATGTAGAGTTTACTTAACAAATCTAACATTTTATTGGCAATATTGTTTCCTCTGTGACTTTCCAGGTGAACGTTCTCACTGTAGCTCCTGTAAAATTCCCTAAAAGTCCCGTCTCCAGCGAAGTTGGACCTTTTTCTACAGCTGACTAAACCAGTGAACACTAGCTTTATTTTACTCTATTCAATAGTATAGATGTATATGAATGCAAATATTTAATCTGTAGTTCACGTCCTGCTTCTTCTTCTTCTAAATGTAGTAAAGGAAGTTAAATACATGATATACACCACAAACCACATTTTAGAGGGTAACAGTCAGAAATGGATGTAGTGCATGACAATAATTGAGTGAAAATGGCTAAGAGCTCACACATGTAGTTCAAGTAGAAAAATGACTCCATTAGTTTGACTTTGTTAAACCTTATTTTTCTGCCATGATGGATATTTTGTTTTGAAATGTTGAATAATCTCTCAAGACAAAAGTAATGAAGTACATTAGCTGTGTAACATGCAATGGAAAATAAAACATTGACTATGGTAAGCATTTATTAATGCTACATTATTTTTATTTATTTATTTTTAAGTAATAACATCAGATATTTTCCATTTCCAACTTTGCTTCTGAAAAGTTTAAGACTTTTTCTCCTATATAGACCACTGAGAACTGCTTTATTTTAGATTTAAAGGTGGGTAAATAGCTCCTCCTGGGATCCTGACTTGGATGGCGTGTGAGTTTATCTTGCTTTATTGTTTTAGTTTGTATTTCTTTATTGTTTAACTGTTACAGATGGTGTCTAGTTTTATTTTTCCTTAACATTCATTACAAACCCTCCTGGTGGTCACGCCTCTTCTTTGTGTGGTTCATTCACATACAGTATTATACTATGATGCAGTCACAGTGTAGTCATAGTATCATAGCATTATGTGATTAGGCAGATCAGCCGTGTTGGTCTCCTGTGTACTGCCAAAAACCCCTCTGAGCCCCTGGGGCATGGATGGATACAGGACTTCTGGAGGCGCCCCCTAGTGTCTGACACCGGTACTTTCTTTGTTCTGATGCATCCTGTAGGTAAACAATTTGTTTTTGATTGTGGGGAGTTTTGGCTTGGGGTTTGGTTTTTTTTGTACTTTGCTGACACCGAGCAGCTTTTGTGGTAAAGCAGGTACACACCCTGCTGGAGGAGGCTGCTGCCATTGGGGTGTGTGGTGGTGGTGGTAGTGGTGGCTTGTCCTGCAGTGATATTTACTTTACCTCAGAGGTTAAATGCTGTGGTCTTTCTACAGTATAATGTGCTTTCTTTAAAATTATTATTTGGACTTCACTGACTGTGTTTCAGTCCCACCTGCTCATATCATTGTTTGTTTGACAGATTGGATATGGCACCACAGAGAACAGCCCCGTGACGTTCCTCGCCTCCCCACTGGACAACGTGGAGAGAAAGACTGAGACTGTCGGCTACATTACAGATCACTTGGAGGTAATTTGGCATGCTTCTCATTATAAATACCCAAATGCATTAAAATAAGATTTATTTTGAGTGCAAAAACTCCATCCAAACAAAACAATTTGGGGAGGGGGGAAAACTTGAACAAAAATCAGCAGGGAAGAAAACTTTTAATGTGACAAACAGTTATTGTTGAGGGTGAATATGTACTAGCCTGAGTGAATCAAAACCGAAAAATGTTTGGTGAATAAAAGTATGAATCATGAGTCACCTGCTCCACAGGCTAAAATAGTGGACCCTACAACTGGGATGGTCGTACCTCTGGGTACCGCGGGGGAGATTATGGTCAGAGGATACTGTGTGATGTTGGAATACTGGGACGACAAAGCAAAAACAGATGAGTGCATCACTAAAGACCGATGGTACATAACTGGGTAAGTTTAATACTGTTGACTATAGTATTTTTATTACAGCGATTGGAGCACGCTGTAGGTATTACAGGTACTCAGCTGCAGTGGTTTGAATCATATCTATCTAATAGACTCCAGTTTGTTCATGTAAATGGAGAGTCCTCTTCACACACTAAGGTTAATTATGGAGTTCCACAGGGTTCAGTGCTAGGGCCAATTTTGTGTACATTACACATGCTTCCCTCAGGCAGTATCATCAGAAGGCATAGCTTACATTTTAATTGCTATGCAGATGACATCCAACTTTATCTATCCAAGGAGCCAGATACCACAAACCAATTAGTTAAACTGCAGGAATGTCTTAAAGACATAAAGACCTAGGTGACCTCTAATTGTCTACTTCTTAATTCAGATAAAACGGAGGTTATTGTACTTGGCCCTAAAAATCATAGAAATATGATATCTAACCAAATGCTTGCTCTGGATGGCATTACCTTGGACTCCAGTAACACTGTGAGGAACCTTGGAGTCATTTTTGACCAGGATATGTCCATCAATTTCTTATATTAAAGTTTTAGACTTTTTCCTTTCCACTGTCACCAAGTGCTTTAATAAAATCGAACTGAAGTCTTCAGTTAATCATCGCTACTTTACAGCTATGAGGAAAATCTAAAATACAACTGAGTATTTTCTGCATTTTCAGGCAGCTAGGCTTTGAAAATGACTTCTGATTCTGTTAAAAGGCTGATTCTCTCCCATCCCTTATCTTGGGCATTTAACTGTTTCTTTGTCATCTTGGCCAGCGACATCGGCAGAATGGATGCATACGGCTACTGCAGGATAGACGGCAGGATTAAAGACTTGATCATCAGGGGAGGAGAGAACGTTTACCCGGCAGAGATCGAGCAGTTTCTGCACACACACCCCAAAGTTAAAGAGGCACAGGTGAGCTCAAACGGCAAGCGCTGAGCAGTAAACCTAGAGGGTGTTATAGGAAAACAAGAAGGGAGACTAACCGTACTCTTATTTACTATCAATTCTGTCAGTGAACTTCAGAAGCGCACAGAGTAAGTTTTATTTTAACGTCAGACTGGCGTACACTAAGGTTGCTACAACAGAAATTTTATTTTACTGAACATTGCTGCTTCCACACACTGCAGAAAAAGTCTTGTTAAAACTGTGTTACGAATCAGACTTTACAAGCGTGTCGCTCGATATTGTGTGTCATCAGTCTGAATTTCTTAACTTTTATTAAGTCAGCCTATTGTGCATTATTGATAAGTCCAAAAGGCAGGGTTGGACCCTCCAACAAACCACTCCTCCCATAGATGTGGTTAGGTCCATAATTGTTGGACAGACACAAATTTTGTCTCTGTACACCACCTCAGTGGATTTTAATCTAGCGGTCAAGAATGCAGACTTTCACCTTTTTCATTTGGTGGGGAGGTAAAATGAAATTTTGCATTCAGGTTCTGGTTAAAAGCCAACAAGAATGAGAGCACACATGTGATTATATAAAAACGAGGAATAGAAAACTTATTTACAGTGTCGTTTAGTATAAATAAGAAATGATAACAAGTTTCTGTCGAATTTGCGTTTGACAGCTGTTCACTGTAACACTCAGTATTGGAACTAGAGGTTCATGAGTGATTTTAAAACTGTGGAAGTTTGTCCAATTACTTTTGAACCTCCTGAAAATGTGTCTTTTAATTCCTAAACAGTTGATGCAAGTTTGTATTTGAGCCAAAGTTTTTGCACTTCAGTCACATTTTCATTCTTTGATTTAAAACCCACTGCGGTGGTGTAGAGATGACAAATACATGAACTGTATAATGCAGTCCAAAAAACTGTAAAAATAAAGTATTATAAAGAATACATTTAAAGTGGCACGAAAAAGAATAATCAGTGGAATGTGTTGGTTCACAACATGCAAAGTGGTCCCCAGACTTTGTCTAGTTTTCAGTTAGGACAGCCCAAGAACATTTTAAGAAAATGTTAACATTTAAAATATTTGTTTTCCCCCCCCCTTTTTTTTTTTATTATTATTTTTTTTTAAATTTAATTTAATTATATTAACCCCTGAAAGAGTTTGTCTTGACTTGGCTTAATCTTTTGGCCCTTCATGTGATGTCTAATCCTCTGTATTTGGCTTAGTTTTGATCTTTGTATGCAGCATTTTAACCTCAAAAGTTCTGTTAAGATATTTAAGATTTTGTACTGCTGACTGTTTGCTGTGTGATGCTAAATGTTCCTCATTTCCTGCTGTCTTTCAGGTGGTGGGAGTTAAAGATGAGCGTATGGGTGAGGAGATCTGTGCCTGCATCAAACTGGTGGATGGCGCGGACTGCACTGCAGAAGAAATCAAAGCTTACTGCAAGGGACAGGTGGGGCACAGTTCCCGTCTTATATTTCATAATGAGCTGGAATTGTGTTGCACCATAATGAGCTCTGTTCATTTGCTCCTTTCAGATCTCTCACTTCAAGATTCCTCGTTACATACTCTTTGTGACCAGCTACCCGCTCACGATCACTGGAAAGGTAATTTCCTCAGTCCTGGCTCCTCTACCGAGCTCATAAAAAGCAGGAATTTCTTCCAGGATTCTTACAAATGACATAAATTACACATCAGCAGGTTCAATAAAATGTCATTCTTCCTGAGTGAAAAACACATCTGTATTTAGCAGCTGCTGTAACAGTCTGCAATAATTTAGGGGAAGGAGAAATCCAGCATAAAAACACAAACTCCCCTCTGGTTCTTGTGTTTCTCTCGTGGGATGCTATTTAATATAATTTACTGTAGACTTGGCGCTGTGTTTGAACAGGCCTGCCCTGAATGCTCTCAGACAGGAGGGACGGGAAGCTATTAGCTCGTCTGCACGCACACTATGCCCTGTTAGATGAATCCCAGAGGGGTGGCAGGCCGTACAAGACCTGGACCAACAGATCAAGTCAGATAAAACCAAAACCTCGATTTGAGATTCCTTCTAAACGGATCAAGTGCGATATATATAAAACTTTCAAAAAAATGCAAAAAATGCTCTGCTTTCATATTATTATTGTTATTATTGTAACAAGTAGTCGTGCATTACTCGTTTGCAGTTGGCTCAGATCAGCTGGTTGTTTGTGGCATTCCAAACACATGTGGGAAGTTGCAGAGTGCCCTCTGATGGACAGAATATGCAACATCAATGCTCCAAACATTGATCGAAGGGTGTTTCTCTTGTCGTTTATTAAATTTAAAATTTTATTTATTGTGTAATATTTTAGTCGAGCTCTAAAAATGAACATCACTCAGATAAATGTGAAAATTAGGAGGAAATTCTCCATGGTCCAAAACTACTGGTGCATTTTTGGTTTGCTTGGAGATTTCTCTGTGTGAAAAGAAAAGAAACCAAACCACAGGAAAATGCTAAGAGTTCACAAACTTGGGTAAATTTGACCATAAGGGTGTCTTCACCTTCAGTAGTTTGTATATTCTGCTCTGATGTAGCTAATGCATTGTGCTGGTTTAAAGTGATTTTTGCCTTTTAAGAAAAAAAAAATACCGTTGGTATTTACGAAGAGAGCAGAGTAACAAGTTGCATGTAAGAGACTCATCCTTCTGCATGTGTATTTCTGGGAGTTCCTGTCTTGAGGCATAAAATAGGGGGATATTTAAATCAAGTGTGCACACTGATTTACGTTTACCACACGCTATTTAGCACTAATTCTGCCAACATTTAATGCAGAGAAAAACATGTCTTATTTTTTTTGTTTAGAAAACAGCACAACTTCTGTAAATTACCCATAAAACTAACCCCACCCATGAGCACTATTTGGAGTTTGCATTTACATGTTATTTTGTCCCATTTAGTAAATCTGCTGCTTGGTGGCAACAGCTGTAAATCCAAGCTGACGCACCAAAAACTTCTTTATCCAGTAGGTGGATGTGATGGAAAAAATCACACCTATCAGAGTTGTTACAAGGTGGGAAATTATCCATAGAGGTCAGGCCAGACTTGTAAACTTGTTTATTTCTGCTGTAAAATTGGATATTTTAACATGGAAGGATTGACTCACTTTTGGACGCAGCCTTAAGTGGTCATTAGAGGAAGTAATTAATTAGATTAACTTGTAGTTTGGGCAATTTTCACAGAGATGTAATTGAATTCTGAGTGCCCAAAGCTGTTATGAAAGAACCTTAGATTGATTTAAAATAATTATTGTATTGACCCCAGTTAGTAACAGATTTTAATTTGCATTCTGATTTGTAATGAATTAAATGGAATCATCAGCATACAATAAAACATTCGACCCCATTTACTAATAGGTTTATATGTATATGTATATATGAAATATGTGTTTGACACTGCAGATTTGTCCATTTAGTGCTCCGACAAAAACAGTTGTTGTTGATTCATGTCATTCTTCTTTTTGTCTTTTCAGATCCAAAAGAACAAACTGCGTGAACAGGTCGAGAAGCAACTGAAGAAGGGAAAATGAAAATATGTGTGTATGTATATATATATATATATATATATATATAGAGATATATATAGATATATATATCTATATATATATCTATATATATATCCCAATCAGAAGTGGCCAACAGAAAATGCGTCAAGATCTTAAAATATCTGAAGAGACAACCTGAGCGTTCTGTGGAAATTCGGCTGAAATGCCACATGACTGTGTATATCCTCCTGTAACGAGCGGTTACAGGGACAAATGTATATGAGTGTCACAATACAATATCCTGCCCCTGCTGCAGAAAATAGTCCCACATAGAAACACTGTTTACTTGTGCTTTTAAAGGCCTTTTTTTTTTAATGTTTTTGCCTGTATAAAGTTTTTTAAATGATTTTTAATAATGATTGAAGTCCTCTTTTTTTTTTTTTTTTTTTTTTTTTTTTTTTTTTTAATGCTGTTGAGGCACACACTAATTTTTATTTTTGCAAAAATTTATAAAAAACAACTTCATTATATGAACTTCAAATAAACCTTTTTAGAAATTATTAAAACCAGGCATGGGCATTCCTCTTTTTACGGGAAGAATGAAGGTGTTTTTTATTGTCCTCGATGGCAGGTGCATGCCTCTTAAGCTCTTGAAATGCCATTCAGAAATATGCACACATGTTCCAATTTAAAAAATGTAAGCTTTAAGTGAGTGAGCATTGTTCAGAGCTGTAAAGAATTTCCTGACCAGGCTACATGTGCAGTTCACCTGACGCTGGGCTGCTGGATCAGATGTCGTCTCCTGTCTAGACCTGAAGGACTCGGCCCAGAAATAGCTCTTAAGAGCCCAAAAGAAAACAAACTGTGCTCCTGGCTCTTAAGAGAGAACCTCAAGGTTTATTTAGCATTTTTTATTTAACATATTTTGGGTTTGGATTAAATGTTTCAGGACATGGTATTCTTACAGAGGGCGCCAAGTACAGGAGGTGGTTTTAACAGGGAAAGGCAAAGGAATGTTCATTTCTAGGAGAAAAAATGGGATTTGAGACAAAGAGTGAGTTTGTTCTCCTTTTAGACTCAAGACTTTTGTTTTCAAATTGTCGCCATGCATTCCTTTGAGAGGTTATTACAGGTAATACTAATAACCTAAACTAATGTGTTCTCCAAAGAGGTGAATGCATTGGAGATTTTTTTTTTTTTTTTTTTTTTTTTAATACAAAAAAAATTTTTTTTTTTTTTTTTTTTTTTTTTAAAAAAAAAAAAAAAAAAACAAAAAACGTTTTTG